>LPNX010022409.1:175381-189536 GCA_001517045.1 Pseudotsuga menziesii
AAATTATGATAAAGGTAAACATTTCTTCAAATTTAATACTTTAAAATAAGTTTGCACTTAAGACATTTAATCGCTCTCAATACTTGGATCTCAAAAAATTTCGTCATTCAAAAATAGTGTATTATTATTGGATGGCATGCTAATCTTTAACCGCATAAGTCTTGCGTAAGCTTGTTTGCTATGCGTGGTTTCCAAATCTTGAGGCTTACATCATCAAAACAGAGATACGAACACTTCCAACTTATGGTAAACGGTATGAAAATGAAAAGTTAAACTATGCACGAACAAAGATCAATTCCTTTGTGTGATTACTATATGTCGTACCACGCATGGCCTAATAAATTATGTGAAAATAAAATATTAATATAAATATATATTTATAAGAAAATATTTAAAATAAACTATCAAGATAATACAGTTAATGTTATCGTTCATAATTGACCATAGTTATGTGAAAATAAAATATTAATATAAATATATATTTATAAGAAAATATGTAAAATAAACTATCAAGATAATATAGTTAATGTTGTCGTTCATAATTGACCATGGTTATCATTGTCAACCACATTCATCCATATTTAGACATGATCAACCATAGTGATATATGATACTTAACCATGGTATCTTGTCTTCAACGTTTCTACATTTTTAAGAAATTTCTATATTCACTTCAATTTTAGTCATTTCGTTTGTATGTCCCATGACGCTTTAGCAAATGAAAATGGACATTGGTTGATTAGGAGGAAGCTCTTCATGATATGTAATTTACTGCTCTCTTTTTCAACTTTAACACATCTATTTTGCTTTCCTTTTTTTCCCCTTTCAACTTTCCTTTGCAACTTCTAGGGCAATTGGTAGTTTATGATTATTGGTATTAGAAACTTGAAATTTGATGGTATTGGGTTTGCTCAAGAATGCACCACAGTCTCTAAAAGGGAATTGAAACTACCCGATATGCGCACATGAGGTGGAAAAGTGCTTACTAAGCACACTTAAGTGTAATGATGAAGGTTGCCTAACAATTGTAAGAATTGTCCTTGATGTCTAACAGGGATTGTGAGAGGTTTGAATTTGATTTATATTCATCGTACTTTGAGCGTTGTACACTCAGGAGTTGCTCCAGCGTATTAACATAACATGTGTGCATAAGACCTATATCCCTCTGTAACTTGATCTACAAAGTCATAGCAAAAGTGATTGCTAATATAATGAAACCAAGATTGGCTGATTGCATGTCCAAAGAACAATTTGGCTTCTTAAACAACATACAAATTTTGGATACTATTGGAGTTGCTCAAAAGAGTCTCCATTCAATTAAGGTCAATAAGTTGGGAGCATTGATCTTGAAGATGGACCTAGTAAAGTCTTATGATAAAATAGGTTGGACTTTTTAAAGGTTAGTGCTTCTTTAGATTGGGTTAAGCTTAGAAGTGATTGTCTGGATAATGGGATGTGTGACTTCGACAACTTTGTTGCCCTCAGAAATGGTTCACCTTATGGGTTTCTCAAAAGCTACAAGGGCCTCAGATAGGGATGCCCACTATCTCCCTTATTTTTTTTGTTAGTTTTGGGAGGGTGGCAAAAAGGGAAGGGAGAATTAGAGGGGTGAAAATCACTTCTTGTCATTTTATTACTCACCTTTTGTTCGTAGATGATGTGTTACTTACTTTTTGGAATTGTGACTGTGGAGGAATGGAAAGCTTACCAGGAGATAATTAAGTATTTTTGTGATGCGTTTGATATAGACATTAGTACACATAAATCTAGTTTTCTTATGATTGGAATAGATGAGGAGGTTCTGGATCATGTATAGGTTTTCTTCCGCTTTCCTATGGAAACCATTGATACAAGTTTTAAGTGCATGGATTATTTTCTGAAGCCAAACAATTACCTGAAAGAAGACTGGTTGTGATTTGTAAAGAAGGTGGAAAAGAAATGGATAATTGGAGTTCTAGATAGTTGTCCCTTGAGAAAGATTGATTTTATTAAAATTAGTCCTGGAGAATATTCTTGTGTATTGGCTATCCTTAGCCAAAATACCAATATCCATTTTAAATAAAATCAAACATAAGATGATAAGTTTTTATGAAAAGGTAGTAGGAGTAAAGAAAGGGTTCGTATAGTCAGATGGGATAAGATCTCTGTACCAAATAAGTTTTGGGGATTGGAACTTGAAAACATCTACTAGTTTGGATAAGCCTTGGCTATGAAGAGTCTCTGGATAGGTTTGTTTAGAAAAAAGGTTTATCGAGTGAAGTTATTCACGAAAAATATTTAAAAACAAACCAATGATTGAAAGGATCGGGAAGAGTAACAAAAAGGGCTCTATGGATTCAAATATTTGGAGTGGTTTGATTTCCACCTTCCCTAGTTTGGGATCCTTGCTACCGTGGAAAGTTGGGAATGGGTGTCAAGTAAAATTGGAGCAGGATCCTTTTATTGGTGGAGATGGGATTTATAAGCTTTCTATTGACACATTATATGAATAACATGAGTATCAAATTTTTGGATCAAGTGAAAATGCTTGTATCTAGGATTTCACCCACACAATTCTGGTTAATTGTTGAGGATCTAGGGCTAGAAAGAGACTCTGCTACATAATGGGACTACTATATTAAAGGATTAAATCACTATGGAATCAGGATATTAGAGCAAGATGATGAAAAATGTTGTCTTGGAATGTCTCTACAGGTTAGATAAACACAAAACTAGTTTATGGTGCCATCTGTTTTTCTTGTTTGGATGTCCAAGATAAATGGTGTCACAAACTACTATGGAAGTGGAACACACCTATTAAATTGAAGTGCTTTTGTTGGCTAGCTTTGTAGAATAAGGCCTCGACTTGGGATAATTTTCTTAAAAGTGGAGGTATTGGACCGAACTATTTCCCTCTATGCAAAAGAGATGTTGAGTTGGTGGATCACTTGTTTGTTCAATGTTCTTGTACTCTACAAGTGTGGTTCGAAGTAGCTAGGAGTTTCAATTTTTCTTTTAGATGAGCTCATGGTACTTTTGAAGATAGTTTAGCTCGATGGGATTCATATGCTATTAAATTTTTAAATCCGTATTTGCATTTTATTTGGGGGATTTGGAGACATAGGAATCTGGTTCAGTTTGAAAATTCCCAGTCAAGTTCTCTTAGAGTAAGTCCCTACATAGCAACGATGTACAAAGAGTATGCTAAGAATATTGTGGTTAAAACTCTCATAATCGTTTATGCCCCCTCTTTTTCAGAAAATGAACCCATTGAGTTCTTTCATGGAGCTTCACAGTTGTGGCACTGTGGTTTTGGCATGGTTACCAGAGTAAGATGTAATCATGGGTTTCATTTGTAGATGGTTTTTGGTGAAGTCACTAAGATGAGAGTTGAACTAATGGCACATTAGGGCATTCTTTTTTTTCTTTGTTTAAAGAACATTTTTGTCCCTACAGGTGGAAGGAAAATCCATATAAGATATGATAAGATAATTTTATTAATGTCCAACGAAGGACCATAAAAGTAGGCCAATGGTACTAAAGGATACATCTAGTATGAGTACAATGTGGGAGTGCAAACGCAGCTCCTAGAAAATGTCGAAACTAAGATAAAATAAAGTAAAGAAAAATACAAGCGGTTGTACAACCTCATAAACATGCATATATCTATATCAAATGTATGAAATGCAAAAGCACAAAAATGCAAAATACATAGTGAGTTTGTCCAAGTTTGGACAACTTGAACAACTCAGGATCCTCAAGATCTTGTCAAGGGAAGAAGATCATGTGAGAGAGCTAAAGATGAGTCAAATGATGTAAGATCTCCTGGATTTGATGGTCGAGGACGAGGGGGGGAAACGATGAGCCTGCTCGTTGTCAGGGATTTTTGGAGCCGTAGGGGTGACCATCTGTATGACTCTAGGGGGGTGTAAAGGCAAGGAATACTCTTAGCATCCAAGGCTGAAGGAAAGAAACTCTGGATAAATAATTGAATACTCCATTAGGGTTGTGAGGGGATCTAACAAGCAAGAGGTCCCTTGCTTTGGATTTGTCTAGGCCTGTTCCCTCTTATTGCCGCCTTTCACACACCTGGGGAGGGTACGTGGCAGAAATATTCAAGCCACTCAGTGTGTCCTTGGGGGCAAGTCTCGAGTCAAGGCTGTCACCTTGTTCATGACTCCTCCATTTAGGCTCAACTCCTAATGAAGCCAAGGGGGGTAGACCTTATTAAGTTACTAAGGCAAATTACTTTAATATGATGATGTTAAATTGAGATAGTTGCTTCGGAGTTTGAAATTAACCATACATAACCATAGATGACAAGATGAAAAATGAGCACAATAAAGCACAATGTTGACACACAATATATATATATCAAAAGATTTAAACACAGGACCAGTGCCTTAAAAATGGAGTCATAAAATAATCCAATGTACTTGCATGTGCTTGGAGTGAATGTTTTGCAATTGCCTCTTGGTACGTTTTAAGTTAATACGGAATATGAGTGGATTAAATTAGGCGAGGGGGGACTCCATATATACCCAAGGGGTACTTGGAGTATGTCCAAAAAATAAACCTTAACGGCTACCTGCAAGGAATGTGTGGCTCAATGGAGTCTCTGAGACTGTGTTCATAATACACACGAAGGTGTAACAGAGATCGGCGCCCCGAGGTCACTGTCCAAGAGTTCCCACTTCCTTTGGGTATTTTGTCACCGTTTACGGTTTGATCGAGGCGTTGGATTTTCGCTTGATGGTGGTTGATTGGGGAAGGTGAAAACTAATTAATCTAGTCACTCACGTTGCTTTTGATGCAGCTTGACTGATCGGACGAACCGCAGCCAAGTGCAGAGCATACACACTGGAGTCTTGTCAATTTTAATAAATTTTAAACGATGTGTTTTTTTAAAAAGAAAAACCTTCCAGGAACCTCTTTCGGTCCAAGTGGACCTCAATCGGGGAATCAAGGAGGGGGTTGATTTTAGAATGATCGTTTGCAGAAATTAAAGATAAGCAGCAAAAAAGAAGCAAACCATAGGTTTTCTAATTAGTCCTACCACGCATCTCTTTCCCCTTTCGGGTCAATCGGGAAATCGTGGGGTAAGTACTAAAGTTTCTTTGATACTTTAATATGGAATATATGATAAAGTAATCAAAGCATATTATTTGGCATCAATGAAACTAATCTAGAGCAAATAAGAATAAGAAATTGTAAAAAACTGAAAAAAAAAGGACGCAAATCCCCCTAGGGGGGATGGGGAATGGGCTCGAAAGAGCCTATTCGGAAATAATTTTTATTATCAGCGGTTACAATATCAGAAAACTTATCTGGATCCTCTTGGTTATTATACATAATGAAACCAAGGCTTTACAAAATGCCAAAATTAAAGATTACAGTAAAAAAGGGAGACCCCTGGGGGGATTCGGATGGCCCAAAAGCCACTTTCGAACAGCAGCTTCTCCTCTTTCTATTATTCCTGCTAAAAAAAAACAAGCTTATTAAAATGAAATATGCCCAAAACCTCTTGAAAGTACCTTTGGGTCAGCCTACTTTAAACAAACAAAAAAAAACTAAGTTAAAACTAGTTAAAACGGTGAAAACAGAACCAAGGAAAGCTTTCCTTGGGGTCTTGGTCTGCCTTTGGTAAATTCAATGTAATGTGCACTGATTGCTAGATTTTATCTTTTAAAACAGAAACAGAAATCTAATGCATGCAAACTATGGATTCTCTTTAAATTACCATGCAAAACGGATGATCTTCCTAAATCTAGATCGAGAATGCTTATACAACTTTTTAGGAATGAGATCTAGATTATGAGCCTTGAGACAATAGATCTATGTTAAGTTTTACTAAAATAATAGATCTGAATAATATCAAAGCTTGTAAACAAAATAACTAGGTAAAATTTTGATTTTTAAAGGAGGAAGAGAGAGAAAGAGTGTTGGAAGCCTGAGAATGTTGGGATTTGGAGTCTGCTTTGGTGGAATACCGAGAGACTATGTCCTCCAAAATATCCTAAAGATGAGGAAGATGCAAACTAACTCAACCCCTTCTACAAGTGAGATCACCTGCAACTTAGAAATCCTTGCAAAAACAGATGGTTAAATCATGGGTGTTGCTAGAACAAGACAATTAGAAAGCATGCAATTAAACTTAAAATACATGCAACTCCAAGAGATCTGAAACAAGTGAACACTAAGAGCATAAATCAAACTAGAATAATCTCTTACCCCAACAGGAGGGAGCTTTCTCCTTTAGGGCCAACAATTAACCAGCAAAAAGCAAAGATCAATAATATAGATTATACCTCATAAGCACTTGACAATCACCATCCACACATGAAAAACATTACACCATAGATCTTGGCTCCAAAGCTTCTTTATTCCAAAATAGTACACAATATAATAGCAACAACACATCAATCCAGTTCTAACTAGCTTGGAAGAGGAAAACTGTGCTTTATTTATAACAAAAACTGGAAACCCTAGCCCAAAGGGGGCACATGCCTAACTGAAAGAGAGACTGAAGCTGACAAAGAGTCAAGCCGAGCCTAATATGATGGTGAACTGAGTCTGATATGATGATGAACTGAGACTAGCTGGATGAACTGAGTCTAACTGAAGTAGAACTGCAAATCGGAGTGACAACTCACTTAGTGAACTGAAACAACCAACAAACAACTCCCAGCTTGATCCACATGTGTGGAGGAGAGAAAAAGGAGGGCGCAACCCTAGATCTGCATGAGCCAGTTAAGCTCCTCTTCAGCCCACATCATGCCTTCAATCAAGGAGTGGGAACTCCCGGTCAAACTGAAGCCAACGAGACTGACTTCAGTCAAAACGGAGCAAAATCCACTGATATTTGGATTTGCTCCATTATTTAATTGATTTTTAATAATTGATTTTTTATTTTTATTTTCTCAAGTGAGTGATGGAAAAATCATTCAAAACTTAGGAAAAGTGGGTTTATGGGTTTACCGGGTGCTCTGAGTTAGAAAATGAGCACCCCCATGATTGAATTTGACTTTTAACCCCACTTTTATTACAAGACCATTTTTTCTAATTAGACTATTAAAAATAGCCTAAGTTTTGTGGAAAAATTAAAATAAAAAAAAAACAAAACAAAACCTAGAGGGACTTAGCACATGTTCATATGACTCGACCATAATGCCTATCATGTTTATACATTGGCACACAGTCTCTAATGACCTCAATAGGCCTAAATGCCAAGTCGACCACCCCAACTTTGAAGGTATTGAGTGAAAAACTCAAAAATTGTCAGTCGTTTATTCAACAACTAATAATAACCAAGGGAAAAAACACTCTGGGCTGATCGGATTAACAAATAAATTCCAAGAGACCGAGTCTTTTACAGACACTACCATGCTAGAACATTTTATTACAACTCCCCTAAGGGGGTATGAACATGTGGTAGATAAAAAAACACTTCCCAGAAGCAAGTTTGAAGGTCTTTTGAAGTCTGAACAAATCATCTTTGTCCGGTTCACCAGGCTCACTTGATAAAAAACCACTAAGTTCAACTTAAGTGGTAACACCTTTGATGCTCTGAGAATGAATGCACTGATATGTGGTTTGACAAATTCGAACTGGTCTCCATAAAATCAGTTGATATCCTAGAGGGGGAGGCTGGGGGATGACTCGAGTTCTCGCAACTTTACCATCAAAGGTAATCTGGGGCTTTGCTTGCTACTTATTGCACTAATCTGATGGATCAATGCTAAAATAAGAGGTAATTGTCGTGGTTCTCTCAAGGCGGGGTGAGACGTGTAGGATCTATGACATGTGGTTGAATATCTCCTTAATTGTGCATGCGTCCCAGAGTGATCATCAATTGGGCGGCCATGAAATCAAACCTCGAAGTGACTATATTGGCTTATTGGATGCACAAAATTAGGGATCTAAGGCAAAGTTTCGTAATTTAAAACTCATGTATATTCTCAAGTAGTTCAATAATGAATCTCATACTTTGTCCAAAGAGCTCTTGGACTGAGGGATGGCCTACTGTTTATTGAAGAGCTCCTGGACCAACAAGTTATATCAAAGGGTTTTCTGTAGGCTTATTACTATACCCATCAATTTATTTTTTAGTACTGCTGGTTTCTTTTAGTTAAGTTTGTGTACTTAAAATTGCCAGGTTTTTCCTTAAATGCAGTTTTTTTTGGTTCTTTGGATTGTAGTTTTTGAGTTTTGAGCAATGGTTGGTGGCCCAAGATTCTATCTACACTCTTTTTGAATTTGAGAAGCAGCTTGAATGTTTCTGTGTTTTTGGTCGCAGTGGGCCTTACAAGAATCCTTTCATCTTAGTATTTTGGGCTGACTAGGTATTTCTATGTGACCGCCACTTTAATGTTTTATTTGATTTATTCTCTATGAATAACCAGAAACAACCTTTCTCTTGGTGAAAAAGGAGAGCTAGATTTTTATGATGTTATCAAAATTGAGCTTTTGATTATTTAAATTGAAATTTTGATTATAAAAATAGATTCAAGTTTAAATCATCCTAAATCATCCCTAGTGCACCTCGATTATACCATTTCAACAACTTGAAATTGCCATTTCAAACTGCCATCCTTAACAAACATGTACGTTCGGTCCATCCAATGGACCAACAGCTAAGGTTGACTTCGCTGTTGGTCCGTTGGATATACCGAACACACATGTTTTTTAAGCTCAGGCATTTCAAACAACACTTCTATTATACTATTTCAAAAACATGAAACTGTCACCTGCCTGCTTGTAAACATGGCAGCACGCTCCCTTTCTCTCCATGTGCAGCACGCTCCCTTTCTCTCCATGTGAGACTGCAAAGTCTGAGAGCCTTCTGGCACTTCAAAGTTGGTCAGTTGACTTGGCCCTGTCACCCCCGAAGAGCCACATAGGTCGGCGGGCATGGGACAAGATTGTCTCTATTTCCATGTGCTTACACGGTACATGCACTTCATTTTCTGTACTTTCTGGCTTTCATTTTTTCGAGCTTGATGTCTCCAAACAGATCTGAAGTAAGGACTTTGGCGTACCAGCTTCGAGGAGTCAAACTTGAGGCTTCTTCGATCCTAGTGAATCGTGTGATGGTTCTAACTTCTCCTCTCCCTTTCGCCAATATTATTAAATTGTTCAATATCTACACGTGAGTGAAAGCAAAAACATTAAATACTAATTTGTGTTCTAAGAGAAAATGAGATTTCTGCATTAAATCAATACTTCAAAACAAAGAAAGCCAAGGTAACATCAACTCTCTGCTTCAGTTTTCGATGTTTTCGTTTCGGGACTAATAATTGGTTATGCCTGATCTGCAACTTTCTTCATCATAACAAAGTCTCG
Source organism: Pseudotsuga menziesii (assembly GCA_001517045.1). NCBI lineage: Eukaryota > Viridiplantae > Streptophyta > Pinopsida > Pinales > Pinaceae > Pseudotsuga > Pseudotsuga menziesii. The sequence goes on from LPNX010022409.1 coordinate 184,703, forward strand.
TCAGCTCTCTTTCCCTTGCACAACATGTCAGCAACGAATTCTAGTTGGGATGCATCTCTCATTGCCATCAAATAAGTCTTTTAATAATTGTTGGACCTTTGGTATGAGAGTACTTCTTCCAACATGCACAGGTTCATTGATGTTACTCTCCAGAGTGGTTAAGCATTTTTTCTTCAGAGATCTGATCTGAATGCATGATTGAGAAAATGCATGGCCATAATTGAGGACTATTTGGATGGCTAATTGACCTCCCTTGTTAATTCAGTATCCTTGATCATTCCTTCAAGTTCATTTGTGAATTGGCTTCTGCACTCTGCCTTAATCTTGGAGACCACTGATTTCTCTGCATCAATGAATGCACTTTCTCCTAAAAGTGGTCCTTCTGCAAGATCCCTTTTATAGAATGCTTCAAAAATATATTTTCCTTCAATAAGCCTTAACAAAATGAAAAATCTATCTAATTTATTCTCCAAGTCCTCCTTGAAGCACCCTTGTTACCAAATTGAAGTTTCCAATCAATAAATTTAGCAATAAGTTCTGCTAGTTGAAGCACCCTTGTTAACAAATTGAAGTTTCCTATCAATAAATTTAGCAATAAGTTCTGCTGGTCGGCTCCACCTTAGGTTGATCAGTTTCTCAAAGGCATACTTGTTAGTGTTAGAAAATGACTTGTTCTCCAAAAACCTGTCTTCCCTCTGTCATTGCAAATTGTAATAGAGTGCATAGCCTCTGCAGTACCTTGAATGACCTGTGCACCCTCAAGAGAATACTTGCTTGCCCTCTATCGTCATCTGAAGATCTTTTTAGTGGCTGTGATTGGAGCTTCCTCTTTTTTAAAATAAAAAAATCCATGTCCCTTGTTGTTCCCTACCTGAATTATGATAGAATGTTCTCAAATTTGACGAAGGTGTCATGAAGATTAGCATGCCCATTATACTCTTCCAGATTCTTAAAAATGCTTTTCCCACTCGACTCCGGGTATGGGTGAGACCACGTGATTCAAAATAATAAAACATTAAAAAGGGAAGAGATACAAAAATATGTGACCCAGATGGCTCCCTGCATTGAATATCCCATGATATATAGGTTACGGTATATATATAACTGCTGTGGCATGCATATTCCTTGTCATGAATTTAAGTTGAACTCAAAGACCATAATACATCCCATGATATATAGGTTGCGATAACTATAATGTACATTATCATATTATATATATATATATGTGTGTGTGTCAGTACCTATTAAACTGTGCCTATTAAACTGTTGTGAAGTGTATGCCATGAGTTTAAGTTGAACTCAGACATTATAATATATGCTAAGACACAGAGATAAAGCAACCACTTGAAAATTTTCAGTATTAAGGAAAGAAAAGTATTTCATGATAGCATCATAATTGTCATCCAAACATCTCTGCTGAAATCCCTGAACCAATCCAGAGCAAAATATGAGTAGGCTCTGAATGCTCTCTTTGAAATTAGTTCAGGAATGATGGAATCTCGTATGAGATACAATTTCGACTTCCAATATGGTGTATATCTTCCAATACACCAAAAGGTGGTGGTAAAGGAGGATTTCCAGTTTCTTAGAGTTCATAAATCTGTGCAGTCACTAGTGTTTATAAATTTGCAAAAGAAAACATATTATAGGGGCAGTAAGGCAGACATGTTGGGTTTACTGGCCTATGTAGAGATTGTTTATTTTTCCTAAGCAGCATTGAGATCCATTCTCTGGGAGAATGGAAGCACCTGGTCAGTTACCAGGAATTCAACCCAGTCTGGGACTGGGACCTCAGCCTCGGGCTGAAATCCATTATCTGGGAGAATGGAGGCACCTGGTCAGTTACCAGGAATTCAACCCAGTTTGGGATTGGGACCTCAGCCTGGGGTTGAGGGCCATTCTCTCGGAGAATGGAAGCACCTGGTCAGTTACTAGGAATTCAACCCAGTCTGGGACTGGGATCTTAGCATGGGGCTGAGGGCCATTCTCTAGGAGAATGGAGGCACCTGGTCAGTTACTAGGAAACTAACCCAGTCTGGGACTGAGACTTCAACATGGGGCTGCGGGCCATTCTCTCGGAGAATAGAAGTGCTTGGTCAGTTACCAAGTAATCGACATTGAGTCATCTGATGTAGCCAGGGGCTGAGGCACCTGGTTAGTTACCAGGTCATCACCATAAGCCCTAGACTGGGTTTGGGAAAGTGATGCACTCCTCTCCTTGATCTATGGGCTATGAGACCTTCTTCAGGGACTAGCTACCCCTGGTTGAGAAACCTAGCACTTGATCTTGGTGGCAACAAGGAGATCAAGATAAAGCATTTAATAACCCTCCTTATTTATGAAGATGCACTTTGAGTGGGCATGAATGGACCATGAGGACCTTGAAGAACTCTTTAGATGACTTGTTGTGGTCACAAAATCACTTAAAGGACCAAGTAACCCTAACACAACATGTATGGGTCCAAGTGACCATTAAATGAAGGACGAAGTGTCTCAAATATAAATAATAAAAGACCAATGGACCACAAAAGATTAAAAGACAATGGTCAAAGATGAAAAAGAATAATAGCCCTAAAGTCAAATTCCTAATTATAAGGAAACATATTATGTTTGATGGACGCTAAATAAAGAAGAGTTACAAATCATTTTGTCATCATCCAAGATCAACATCACTGCTCCTAAGAAACAATTTGTGGGTCAAGTTCTTTGCTGGTTTTTATTTCTTGAAGAAAATTGCAGTCCTTGAAGGAAGATATCTGCTCCCTCCAGCTCACTGCATCATCCAAACTCCTTCTTTCTTCTTCGTTGCTTCATACCACGTGACCCTAACCAAGTTTGGGTCTGCTACAACATACCTAAGCCCTGTTAGGGCTGATTTACTGGGCGCCCAAGTTTTTGTTGGGGACTCTACAACTCACAGGTGACCTGCTAAGGTCACCCTCTTTGCACCTAAGCCCTGCTAGGGATGTTCCTCACATGCCCAAGCTCTATTATGGATTTAGCATGTACACAATAGCATAAGGTTGGGCTTTGTACAGTCCACATGGTAGCAACAGGTACAATCCATGTGGCAGCAACAGGTACAGTCCACATGGAAGCAACAATCATTGGTAGCAACAGTAAATTGTGATCCTGCTAGGGCTTCCACAAATCCATTTTGTATAGACTGGAAGAGCACAGTCCGTTGGTTAAACTTTATCTACATTCATCTCATAGTTCTGTGATTAAATTATCTCTTCTCATGTACAAACTCAGTGATCTCATTTAGAGGATGAATTATTGATGCTTTGGGGGTTTTGACCTTAAAAGGTTTCCCCGTGAAAAATCTTGTGTTCAATTGTGTGGATGTTTGTTTTATTACTGCATATGTTCTATTGCTGTTAAAATATTAACTACTATCTCAATTACAGTCTACAAATTTTAAAATTTCATACACATGTTAAATTTCAACATGGTACCAGAGCTTTGCATGTGAAGTTTACAGTAATTGAGCAGACTAGTGTGGCTTCCATAGACCTTGGGACAATTGCAGACTGAGATAGCAGAATTATTGATCAAGAGATGGCTTCCAACACCTTCAGACCAGAGGAAAGAGTTGAAGGGCCAGGGTGAATCCACGGACCTGGGTAACACTTTTTGGCAAGCACATTTCGGCAAAAACCAAAAAACGTACCTCGGTCGAGGGTTTAACAAGCCCTCGACCGAGGTTTTAATATCTCGACCGAGGTTTTTTCCAGCCCTCGACCGAGGTTTTTTCCAACCCTCGGTCGAGGTATTTATTAACCCTCGGTCGTGGTATTAAACCCTCGACCGAGGGTTAATAAATACCTCGACCGAGGTGTTAACTCGGTCGAGGTATAGACCTCGGTCGAGGTAAATACCTCGACCGAGGTGCCTCTGTCAAAAAAACTATAAATAGAAGCGGCGGACCCATTTTCTAAATGAACATGATCATTACATAACTGAATTGTATTTAGTCGAGGAAGCACTAAATTATCAAAGACTGCAAAATATATTCATTACACTTTGCTAAATCCTTCAACAACTCATGAAAACCTGAAAATGGAACTCTCCACAAAAAGACTTTGCCTTCAAACATTAATGACACTCCCTGAAGTCCCTGATACAAAATGAAATGGAGCCATTTTTGAGTAGTGGGATGCAACTGCAAGCAGTGAAAGCTTTTAAATTTTGAAAATAGAACTCTCCACAAAAAAATTTGCCTTGATCTCCATAAAAGTCTCTCCAAATCTCTTTTGTGGTTCGCTATTTTCAATATTTGAAAAGTTTTCACTGCTTGCAGTTTGCATCCCACTACTCAATAAATGGCTCCATTCCGTTTTGTACCAAGGACTTTAGAGAAGATAAACGATCAAGGATATTCAAACTTGTATGAAAGAAGGCCTACCTAAACTGTTATAAACATGCTCTAACAACCATGTGTATCTAACTCAATAATCCAAAAACTTTAGGAGGGCTCTTCCAAATATAATGATCACAAGATTCACAACAAGTACAAAATAACCCAAGAATTATATGCAACCATGAATGATTAAAGAAAAATCACATATGAAACCATTAATGAAATCATCCTTCAAGAATATTTGAAAAGTTTGTTTGAAATTCCTCTGGAGCGGCCTTCACACTCCCACATTCAATTCACATTAGATACATATCTTTTACTAATATTAACTTACCTTTGTGGTCCTTCGCTGGACATTAATAAAATTATCCTATCTTATCTATCTTATCTGAAATGGAAAGAAGGAAAATGATGCTCCCCTAATGGTCCACAAATAGCGATAATTGTTTCTCATTTCACCTATCCTATAAC
>LPNX010022411.1:0-39070 GCA_001517045.1 Pseudotsuga menziesii
ACAGATGAAAGACTGCTCATAATCCATGCAATAAAATTCCCAGCAAAACCCATTTTTGCAAGAATTACCCGAAGATAAACCCAGCTGACTCTGTCATATGCCTTAGATAGATCAATCTTAATCATGACAGCTTTTATGGATTTAACATGCATTGAATGCATGCCCTCCTGTATAACACCAACCGCATCATGAATCTGCCTACCCGGCAGAAAACCAAACTGTTCTCCAGAAATATACCTACTCAATACCTTTCTGATTCTGATCGAAATGATCTTGCCAATAATTTTATATACAAAATTACACAAAGATATAGGTCGAAAATCCTCAAAAGATGAAGGGCTATCAACCTTAGGAATAAGGGAAAGAAAGGTTGAATTAAAAACAGCTGGGATCTTGCCACTTATCCTGGACAATTCAATTACTCTTAAGAGATCTTCACCCAAAACATCAAACAAGCATCTGTACACCTCAACAGGGATACCGTCCGGACCAGGACTCTTATCATTTTTGCTGATATTCAAGATATGCTTGATATCTTGAAGGGTAATAGCTTGCATAAGCTCAACATTATCATCCTCAGTAACAGAAGTAGGAAAATGACCAGCACTAAGAACAATTTTTGGAAGGTGAAGATCATCTTCTTCTTTAAATAGACTTTCAAAGTGCTGAATCCCAGCTTCTGCTATAGCCTCAAAACCTTCCACAAGATTTCCAGAATCATCAAAAAGTTTCCAGATTGAATTACGACATTTCCTATGGGCAGCAAATTTGTGAAAGAAAGGAGTATTATCATCTCCACAACGCAACCATAAAACCCTACTTTTCTGACGAGCCTCCTTTTCCCTAAAAAGAAGAATAGCCTGCTTGCGAGATTCTATCTCAGTCAATAAATCCTTATCAACTACTGATAAAATACCAGAAGAATGACTATCATGAAAGCTTTTTAACTCAAATTCAATATCAGCCAAGTCTTTTATATTTTGAGCTTTTTTATTCAGAGACCATTTGATAGAAATATCTTTTATACATTTTAGATTCACACAGAATTGAGCCTCAGGAGATAATGCAGATCGATCATCCAAGCGAACCCAAGAAATTTTTAAGGCATCAGCCAAATCAATATGATCTAGCCAACCTGCATTAAACTTGAAAGGACTATGGGCCTTGTGGTGTAGAGAGGAAATTTGCAGAAAAACAGGTTGATGGTCAGAAACACCTCCACAGCCGATCCATTGTTTAAGGAGGAAATCGCAATCAAGAAAGTCAGCCGAGACTAAAAGACGATCCAATCTTTTACATATACCTTCTTCACCAGGTCTGCGATTACTCCAGGAAGGAATTGAAACCAATGGATAAATGTCAACTAACCCCATATTTTCCAATAGATTATGGAAAAAATTAGATAAAGGATCAATTTGAGCATGAACCCCCCAAATTTCAGAGAGACCCATGGAGAAATTAAGGTCTCCTCCAAAGACTAAATAAGGAGACAAGAGACAATCCAACTTAATCAGGTTATTCCAGAAAGATTCCCTGTCCAGATAAGGCGCATATAAATTTACAAAGGATATCTCTTTTTGTAAATCATAATCAAACAAAACAGCACACAACCCTGCTCTTAATGCCCATGCATTAATAAGAAGGAAGTTACAAGACTTCCATCCTACAATGAGTCCACCTGATCTGCCCATAGCATCCACCGATATGAACTGCCATCCATGAATCATCAGTTCCAAGTCATGAACCAAAACACCCCCCTCAATCATTGTTTCTTGAATAAAAAGAACATCAACAGAATGAAAATCTATAAGCCTTTTGACTGCTAGTTTCTTGGGAAGACTAGCCAAACCCCTAACATTTAAGGACATAAGGATCATGTGGGAACTTGAGTGAGGGCAGATGCTCTAAGCGCCCCAACACCCCTCCAATCAGGTTGCACTAATTGGGTATCCCCAGTCAAACCTTCCTCAAGTTCAATAATCCCAAATTTATCTTTGACATTTCTAGAAATATCCTGAACAGGTTTAGTACTTGAGCGAAGAAAATACCCCTTACTAACAAATGCCTTGCAAGGAGATACAAAACCAAGATCCTTCAAAGATGAATTCGGAGCAGATGAGTATAAATCCTCAGAAGTAAGATTACGAAATAAATTCTCATCCAAGGAGTTAGAAAAGCTTATCTGTTTAAGATTGGCTAAAGGATCAAAATCAAGAGAAACAGAAGGAACATCCAAGTTCTCATCCACAGACTTACCAACCTTGGTAATAGACTGGGTCTCAACTGAATTGGCTTTCCAGGTATCCAAAGTTTCCACTGAGATCCCTGCCTTAGCACAGGGCTGATTCCAATCTTTTTTGACTCTCCAAATTTTAGAAGAAGAATGCTTTTTAAAGGATAGAGAGCAATCATTTGCCAAATGTCCAAGGCCATGACATCGATAACATCTAAAGGGGAGTCCCAAATAATCCAAAGGCTGAAAGAAATCTTGATTACCTGTTTTAATGACCAATTTAGCAGGAAGGCCCAGACGAAAATCTAACAGGACAAGGACCCGGCCTATATAGCAGACCCCTGATTGTAAATAGGAGAAATCAGTCTCCAGATGGATTCCCAGAGTATTCCCAACAAGTCTGAAGAAATCCGCAGACCAGAATTTAAAAGGTAAATGAGGCAATTTGACCCAAACAGGAACATGGTCATACCTTTCCTTACGGGGATCAAATAGAGGAGTCCATCTCTTGATAAGAAGAGCAGCATTATCCCATTTCCAGATACCAGCAAGAATCCTATCAGCATCATCAGCAGAGGAAAATTTAAATGCTATCCATCCCCGTGGAAGCATATAAATATCAGGAATAGAATTGATAATCCCATTCCAAGCCCTAACAGCCCACCCATGAAGAGTATCTGCATTATAATTACGCCTTCCAAACCTTCCAACCAATGTCACAGCATTAGTCAGAACTATGTCGTTTAATAGCACATCTTCCCCCAAAGTCATTAAGACTGGATTAATTTTCTTGATAGGTTTAGGGATCCTCCTCTTAGGCTTAGATGAACCAAATTGACCAGAATAACGATGCTCAGAATCAGGATCCATAGACTGAAATTTATAATTGACATCAGAAACCAATTCATTAACAGGATCCAAAGATTTATGAGATTTAACATCAGAAAAGGAAGCAATTCCCAGATCTGCACTCTTACAAACCTCTTGAACCATCCCCTCCACCTGACTAACCGGGTAACAAGGCTTATCAGTCTGAAAATCAAGAATATGCCCACAAGCCTTTTCACAATTTTTAAAACCCAATGAATCCAAAAGATGACCCTGTTTAGGAGAAGAATGTAATATCCCATCCAAACAGCTAGTCCCAGGCTGACCAGCAGGTAAGGGATTCTCACATCCTCCCAAGCATAGAGGGGTATGGCAATGAGCATCCAAGTCTGAAAGATGAGACCCATCCTCAACCAAAACACACTGTCCAGACGGCTGAGAATTAAGGGAAGAAACATCCCTAAGACCTAAGACCATCTTAAAAGAGTAATCCCCAACAGCAAAAAGATCATCTCCTATATTCAATTGAGAGCAAAACGGCCTACCCATAGGATCAGAAACAGCCGGCCAAGGAAGGATTGGGTTTGGCAGAAGTCTCCCACCCATACCAGCATCTTCCAAATATTCCTGAGAAGAAACTCTATCCAAATGGTCATCCCGACCAATGTCAGTCCCCGAACCATCCAAATTGAATGGCAGATATGTAGCAGAGAGCCTCTTCTCCACTCCAATGCCCTGCTTGGAGCATTGCAGGTGCCCTGGCGGAGTGCGAGCCAAATATTTGATCGCTCGCAACGACATGATGTGGCACAAAAAACCCCCAGACAAAAGCCGGGCAGCGAACTACAAAGACAGAGCTAGAAAGAGAACACACATCTCAATGACACCAGAGATCCTAGCAGTCCAAAATGAAGGCCCCGGGAAACCTAAAAAGGTAACCAAATAACAAGATTCACTCTTCACCCAATGGCCCCTGAAAGTGCATCACACAGTACCTTCGCCACAGATAATCAATCAAAATCCCATTGCCCAAAAACCCATAACCATACCAACAGAATCAGACGAATGCATTACACATAAACTACTGCAATGAACGAACAGCAAACCCAAAGACTATCGAGAAGCCTTATCCATAGACCAAGAATCCAGAATCCAATATCCGAAAAAAAAACAGTGATCGCATATAACCCCGAACCCAAATACAGGAGTCTAATAAAACACGGCTTGTAAACAGAATAATATCTTATATAATGAATACGTAGGAAAAGCCGAGCTTACCTGAATAAAAGCTTGGGAAACAACAAAACGGACCACCCTGATGCTGAAATCCACCCCCACAAGAGATGGCCCAACACAGATAGACCACCTGCGCAATCCAGAAGGGCCTTCACCTATGTCCCAGAACAACCAGCAAGAGCCAATACAGCCTATACCTGCTACTCAAAACTACAAGCCAAAAGTATCAACCACCTGATCAAGCTACACTAAAGGCTTCAATCACCAGCAGCTAAATACATTAACCACCTCAAACAAACTAAGGCAACCTATGTAAGCCTGGAAAGCCAACACCAGAGATACAAATCCAAAGATAATCCAAGAGCCAAAACGAACTACTCCTGTTCCTGAACTTTGGGCAACGATATTAAGGGTCAAAACCTCCAGATCAATTGGAAGACGAAGGCCTCAATCGCAACAAAATCGAACCCACATTCAATCTCCAGGGAAAGCACAACCCAAACCATTAACAGAAGCTCGAAGAGGCGACTTCAATAATCTTAATCTTCGCCCACTCCAAGAAAGACAGTCTTCATTGGAAAGCCAGAATCAAGACGGTCATCTCCACCATCTCACGCTGCCAACAACCAGTGTAAGCCTGGATAACCTACCAGTGCTATTAATTCCAGCAGAAGCCGGAAGCCAAGACGGGCTTCTTCAGCACCTCAAATACCAAGACAGCCCGAAGAAAAACCTAGACAACCTTCACCAGGGTTTTAACATCCTGCGGAAGCCAAGAGCCAAGACGGATTACACCGGAGCCGTAGACTGCGGAAGACAGCAACAAAAGCCCGGCCAAGCAGCACCCTTGTCGCAGCAACAAAAGCCAAAACAATACCTCACTCACTACAGAATCCAACCAAAAAACGAACCCACGGAAATAAAACCCAGTCTCCAGAGGAACCACAAACCCTGACCAATCAGGAGGTTAAAATCCGAAAACCAAGCCAAGACCCCAGAAGAAACAGGTGCCACCACTCCACCAGCTTAATGGTCAAAATGCAGCACCCTCATCGCAGCAACAAAAGCCCGGCCAAAATGCAGCACCCTCGTCTCAGCAACAAAAGCCAAAACAATACCTCACTCACACCATAATACCATGCATTAACTACAGTGAATAACGTGTCAAATAGACAGCACCAATGATTAAAAGCGTCGGCAGAATAGTAAAAACTACAATCATACCATCGCACGGAACGATAATCAAAGAGATCACTAGAATCAAGGATATGCAGATCGACGGCCACGATTACAGCTCAAAGTAATCAAGAAACTCCATTAAAACTGTATATTAACCTTCGCCCGCTCCAAGAAAGCCTTCATAATATCTTTAAACCTGGATCTATGAAGTAACTAGAGGGATCCAAATGGTGTTAAAAAAAATAGATCTATGAAGTAACTAGAGGGATGCAAATGGTAAAAAATGTACATCTCAAGAAACTGTTGGGTGCTTAATAAATCTAAGTTTGAAATGAATCTATGCTAATATATATCACTTAAATTATTATACTTACATGAGAGAGGTTTCAATAAAAACAAGTGAAAGTTATGTTTTAAGTTATATATATGTTTATATTCAAAAAGGATTATTAATGTTAATATAATTTAATATTTTTATTAATTAAAATGTATTGAAAGTTATATATATATATATATATATATAATCAAAATGGGTTATTAGTGTTAATCTTATTTAATCTTTTTATTGATTAAAATGTATTGAATTGTTGTATTATTATTATTTTAATATTAATTAATTATTTAAAATTTTATATACCAATATTAATCTTAATATTATTTAATTATTTAGTTATTTTATATATCACTAATAATTATATATTTAATTTAAATTATTTAAATAAAAATATATGTGATTTTTAAATCATTGTGTCAAGAAGTGCTTTTTAGAGCTCAAATGAGTGAGATGTGTCCGCACATGTTGTTCAATAAAAATTAATAATTATAAAAGGTAAAAAACAAAAAAAACTTATAACATGTGGGATTATAATTAAAAAATTAAAAAATATTATACTCATTGCACTAAGAGAAGCCCGGTGCTCTCCAACCCAAGATCTTGTCACGTTAATCGTGTTATGTTGGCGGACATAAATTTAAAAAAAAAATTACCTATAAACTTAAATAAAATAAAATTAAAATTAAAAAAGCATAGATCCATCCATTTTATACCCAGATCTATGAAGTAACTAGAGGGATCCGGTAAAAAATGTATAGTGCTTAATAAATCCAGGTTTAAAATGGATCTATGCTAATATATATCACTTAAATTAGTATAGTTACATAGGAGAGGTTTCAATAAAAATAAATGCAAGCTATGTTTTAAATTATATTCAAAATGATTTATTTTGTAATTTATTATTAAACTTAATAATAATAATTAAGATACATTAAAAAAATATTAATTATTTTTTAAATAAGATAAAATATTAAAAATTTATATTCAATATTAATTATTTTGAACTTAATTTCATTTTAATTTCATTTTATAATTTTTTTAGTTGAACTTAACAAAGACTTTCATTTTGTAAATTTTTTTTTGGTTAAACTTAACAATAACTTCGAGTCTTTTAATATATATTCCAAAAAAATATTTAAATATTAATTAAAAATAAAAATAAAATATTAAACACCAATTGCAAAACATTGAAATTAAATAAAATACATTTCTTAATCGATAATAAAAATATAAATATTAAAAACCAATTACATAAACCTTAAATTGGATGCACTTTATTTTTGAATTAATTAAAATATATTTCTCAATCAATAATAAAAATAAAAATATTAAAAACCAATTACATAAACCTTCAATTAAGCATTTTTTTTTAAAGAACAAAATTATAACGCTAAATATACACCTTTCAAATTTCACCAATCTTAATTTTTTTCCACATATCAAAACTAAATGAATAAGCTATGCATGGCTAGAAAATAACTAATTTTTTTAATATACCATTTGTTATTAATGTAGAAGGTCTTCTAAATGCACCATAAAATAACTGGAATTTAAATAATAATTTAAAATCAAATGGATTTTTGCTAAATTGTTAATAACTTTTTTTTCGTGGTGGATGAGATTTTAAAAGTGAATGTTGAGTTAATTAGAATACTAGCAATAATCATATTAATTACATTGATAAATGTTTTTATTTGAGATTTGGGGTGGACTACTACTTATACCTTTTTATTTACGGATAAGGATGAGACAAGTGTACCGTTAAGATTGATTAAAAAAATATAAAAATAACTGATAGTTTATTGGTAACATGTAACTAGGCATGGATACAGAACTACATATCCATCGAAGAACTATGTGAGCGTGCTAGTAAGATTAATATGCTAGCACACACAGGAATACTTATAGTTTGCATTGAGCCTATCACTTATAGTTTGCATTGAGCCTATCACTCTCTCAGCACATGACCTAACTGAGAACATTTTAATTACCACATTCATGTAAATTTAATTAATATAGTTGTATCATAGTTATAGTTAACCTAATAGTGATGCAATACACTTGAAGTGAAGCTATGATGCTATATAATTGAAGTTAAGTTAATATTTTGAAGTTAAGTTAATAGTTGTATCTAATAGTTATCCAATATAAGAGTGATTAGAGTTGAAATTAAGCTAATAGTTAATTTAAAAGTTAATATATCAACAATTACAATTCAAGTAAAAGTTGTGATTGGAGTTGAAGGTAAGCTAATAGTTGTATCATCAATTGACTTAAGCTCATAATTGTATTTAATAATTGAATAGTTTTATCTAATAATTGAATAGTTAATAGTTGTATCTAATACTTATCCAATATAACAGTGGTTAGAGTTGAAATTAAGCTAATATTGTATCTAATAGTTAATTTAAAAGGTAACATATCAATAATTACAATTCAAGTAAGAGTTGTGATGGAGTTAAAGGCAAGCTAATAGTTGTATCATCAATTGAGTTAAGCTCATAATTGTATCTAATAATCTAATAGTTTTATTTAATAATTGAATAGTTGAATAGTTGGAATTGAAGTTTTATTTTTGAAGTATTACTAATTAATGTTAACTAAGCTATTTTTTTTTAAATTGTTAATTTGGAATTTTGAACTACATGCATAGAATCAATATAAAGAATACACTTGTATCATTATAGTCCATAAATTACAAAGCATAAATGACTCCACCCAAAATTCTAAGATATAAGTCTATACATCTAATTATTATCAACTTAATTATTCTTTTATAGATGCCTTGATTACACTAATGCACCAAAAAAATAAATTAGATATGCCTAGCTATATTATAAAGTGAACAAATATGGTGCCAAATATAAATTCTCACACAAAATAAATGAATTATTATTCAATTTATGAGTGGAAAAATAGAGTTCATGCTATTGTAATGTAATTGTTTTTAAATCTTTTCTGGAACTCCATTTCCATGGAAAGTTTAAAACCTGCCATACTGTTTTCTTCTCTTCAAAATTACTGGAACAAATTTGTATTTCAGAACAACTTTTTATTTTAAATAGTAAACATCTTAAAATAACCAAGATCCAGTGATTCATAGACCGAAATCTAATATCATTTGTGTTAATTACATTCTAGAAAAATTGATAACTCTTTTTGAATTTATTGGGTTTTAGATGGCATTGGCAACAAATTTAGTTTATCACTTCGAGTAGCATAGTGGCAATGACGAATGACAAGTTAGTTGGCAATTGAGCAGTTTTTTATGACTGCCATGTATGCTAAATATGCAATGGAACTGTAATGAACAAATATAATTCCACCATATAATTAACCGACCATATTTAATTCTATTCCCTTCGAAACATATTTGAAAAATAAAGCGAGCAAAGGAATTCGAGTATGACATTGATCATGGAGTAAATGTAAAAATACATAAGCAAATTTTACAATGGCATTGCAACAATAGATAATCAATTGTAAGTAGAATTCATTAATAATATGTTTCTACGAGGCACAATTCTTTGAACTTGCATGAACCGACCTTCCTGGTATTGAGATCGCTAGTCGAATGTAATTCTTTGAAAGTGCATGAACTGGTCTTCATGGTCTTCCAATGGCGAGTCTAATGTAACACGAATACAGTGAACCCATTTGAGAGGAGAGGCGACCCTATTCCATAGCACATTAACATCCGAAGGCAAAATGTCAAATTCTATGCACTGACATCCAAAAATACAATTCGAAAGTGTATTGATCCAGTTGTTGGCTGCAAAATTCATGTCCCCAATTCCTGTAACAATTGCTTGTCTAACCAAAGATTCGATCGCTTGCAACCAGATTTTGATAGCTTCCAACCGGATTGCTTGGATCCGTGAATGGAGTTAATCCATCAAGGATCTCCATAGATTTACAACACAGAAATGAGAAGAATAGAGGACTCGAATAAATCGCTCCATGAATCCAAGGCAGAGAAAAGAGGATATGAATCAACTTGAGAGGCAATCAAATCACTAAATTGAGGCGATTGGGTTTTCATGCAGTTGGATAATAGCTGTTGTCGAGGAATAATAGTGTGGTTTTTTTGTGGGAAAGTGTATGTTGTCTAACTCTTCTCTTCCTCAAAAAATGAAAACAACCAGAGGTTACCCAAGACTATAAAGAAAAAACTCAGACTAAAAGAGGAAGCAGGCAGGGAGTTGTTGTGAAGGAAGATGGATGACATGATATAATATATAGGCAGTCCCACATGTGTCACATACCCCAATTTTGTAAAATTATGTAATTTGTTTTATTTATTTCTGAGACATTATGTTAAACTTAATCCTAAGTAGGGATTGATGACTCAGCAGAGTCAACAGTTATGGAGTGTAATTGAGAATATTTTATTAATAAGAACTCAAAGGCTTAAACCCTGTAAACCTTGTTTACAAAACAAAAACCTACAGTAAATAAAACCAGTTTACATCCACGGCCGTAGCCGGAAAAGTTAGGGTTTAACCCGATAAAAAAAAACTTTAAACCCTACAGCCATCGCTTTTCTTATTTACAGACAATGTATATAAATACAGCCTCGGCCGAGGAGCTGTATAACTTTTTATCGCAGGGATATACCCTAGTAAAACGATGGAGTAATCTACTGCTAGTGCGATAGCAGAGAACCCTTGGAATCACAGAAGTGCACGCTGTCAATACAACCAGCAAAGAGATGTGCTGTGATAACCAGGCTTACCCTTGAAGCATGGAGCCGTATCCCTTTAATGATCTCATCTGCGGCGAGAAGGGCAAACCTGCCATCGAACTGCAGTCAATCTTTTGAAGGGAAAACCTGCCAACGAAGGGCAGCCTTTCATTAGACAAACCCTAACAATTTTTTTATAATCAAAACTAATTCTTGCATTTAAGGAATTGTATCTTACAAATTCTTACCTGCGGAGATCGAGCAAACGAACGGCCAAGAACCAGGGTAATCAAACCCTTTCTTCACCTGCAAAAAGTGGGCTAACTGGAAACCAAATTCCTTTCCCAACGGAGATACAACTGATAATCTACCAGCGACTACAAGGCTGTGAAGTTTCAAGCCGAGAACTTCTGTACAGCACCACGAAGGAGCACACGAAACAGCACCACGAAGGAGCAACACAACGGAGTACCACGAAAGAACACCACGAAGAAGCAACACGAGGGAGCACCGCAAAGGAGAGCTAAAAACCAGACAGTCTTAGGACATGGATCAACCAGGATGAACCACTAGGGTTCGGCAGAGCTCAAAGCCCGCAGGCGAGAGGAGGACTGAAATGAAAATGGGGGCAAGTCAACTTATAATCGCCCAATGCATGGCGAGGAGGCAGCCACGACAGCACATAAATTATTGCCAATGAGTGGGTTGGATTGATAATGTTTCATATCATTGCAATAGCCAACAAAATTATGATGTGAAGATTTCATATGATCACCATATCGACCATCACCTGCGTTATATCAAACATTATAATGTTAGTTTTCAATTATAGAAAACAATATTACATTTCAATACATTAAACTATATCCTATCTATGTTAACTTAGTTCGATGTGTTAATATTCAACGATAATATTTAAACATTGAAATGTTGCATTATAATGTTAAAGCCCTTAACATTTGATCCTTGTATTAAAACAATGAACTATAAATTGACTAGGTATTGTTAAACCTAGTTTGATGTTTAGAACGTAAAAGTTATACTTTGAGACCTTACTTGAGGTTAGTCCATTTGATTTATAGTATAATCAATGATCTTATATTACAAGACTTATAAAATTTGAGTGTAGTGTTATTGTCACATGAGTTATGAAATATATGCCTTGTGACTAAATACCTTAATATAATAATGATAACAAAGAGTCTAACCATTACTTTTACATGTCAAAGTAGTGTTAATATGAGTTATTTTCTCAAAGAGTGACCATGAACAACAGGGGAAGTAGTTCAATTATCATGATCTATGTTATTATAATGTCTATGTCCTTAAATAATACAAGGAACTCTGTTTACTTACGTAAATAGAGCTGGTGACATTATCCTTTCTAAAAAGGCGACATTAAAAACTTATAAGAGTCTCTTTTTAGCTATTAAAATTCTCTAATGAACAATACTTTTGTAGTTTTTACCTAGTGCTAGTAATTCAAGAAATTATAGACAATGGTTGGAAAAGAAATTTATGTAAAACTGCCACCTTTATTTCTGAATGTTATTCAACTGGAAAATTCATAGATGTAACTGGAAATAGTGATCTATTTTTCTCTAGTGTCTCTAAACCATTTCTCATCGAATTTGTCTTCTTATAAAAAGTTAAATAAGGAAAGATATACCTGTAAGAAGCTGAATAGTCTGGCTAACATGCGATATATTTATATAGTTCGTTACTGAATGAACTTGGTAACAGCATATGATTTTATTACTTTTAAATGATTTGTTAGCAGCAATCCCAAACTTTACCTGGAGATCTGTAAGAGAAAGGAAAACTGTGTGCGTTAGCTTTGCAGCTAAGTAAGCCTAGTTTAACGTAGCATATCCCTTTACTGTTGCAAACAGAAAACATTCAGAAAACTGAAGAGAAACTCATCTAGTATTCAAAACAAAGTAAAGATCATACAGTTACAAAATTAATAGCATTAACTAATCAGTGTTAACGATGGTATTAACATATATTTATGCTGTTTTTAAAAGTTTAAATTTTTTTGAAATTTTGGGGTTTTGACAACATGCATGCTTGCCCAGTCGAGTCTTCTGTTCTGTTGCAGTTCCCCGAATATGCAGGTTATCCGAAGCCTCCTCGGCTCAATTATCTGCCATTGTTAAGGCTTTTTCATAGGGCTTACTGTCGAACCCAAGCTTGGGCTTCTTGGGGAAAATATATCTGAACAACAAAGTTAAAAGCAAAATCCCGTAAAGGAAAAGGGTTCTCAGATGTAAACTCACCGTGGCGTTATGGGCTGAAAATCCCACAAATAAATTGATTTTTGTAAATGAATATGAATTCGTTAAACCCATGGAAACAGATTCAATGCTGTAAAACTGTACAAACTGCTTGGCAATGAATTTGGAGGAAACTCACATCATGGAAGGATCCGGGAAGCAGCCGCAATATCGATCCATTTTTTCCATCGCTGAATCTGAAATTTTCATATTTCAGGTTTACATATTAAACCCGCCCATTGATTGAATTTGAATTCAAATTTGAATAGGTGATGTGATGCATGTATGGATGATGGTTGGTGCAAAGCCCGAGGCGAACAACCGATGGAAGCTTTTTCAGTGTGGTGGATATGGACGAATCGACTATGCATGCCCAATGACCTGTGTTTGACATACCGCATGGATGTTGGGTGTCATAGATACTGCTACCACATGGGGATGGGGATGACAATAAACCCGAATGGATACATAAACGAATCATGGGGATGGAAGTAAACCCAAATGGATACATAAATGAATCATGGTATGGACATACCCTGGCAGACTCTTTAAGAGTCTGCAGCGGGGCAGATAGCTCTAGCCCAACTGGCATACATGATATAGTGAAATGAAAGGAGATTAAAGTAAGTGCTCCTGGTCGGCCATCGCCAATGAATAATTGTTTGTGGTGTGAAATCTTACTGTATAGAACTCGACATGTGTTCAAATAACAGACAAAATGAATAAGTGTTTTTTTTTAATGTAAAGTTGGGCAGGTGTTCACTCTATTTATGAACTTAAAGTTGAAATGACAAATGAATCGTCATTATTATTATCATAATTTTTTTAAAGTTAAGAAAATGACAGTGATTATTAATATCATTGTGGTATTTCGACTATTAAATTTAGTAAAAAGGTTTAGAAAAAGAGATGTGAAACTTTAAATTCAAAAATATACAAATATAAAAAAAAAAATTTAAAATTTATGATGAATAGTTACAACTCTAACTTCAAAATGTAATGGACATGAGAAGAGATGTTTAATTTTATATGAAAATTAAGGTTATATCCAACTCTATTAAAGAATTCTGGCGTACATAACAAACATAATAAATAGAAGGAAATGCATAAAATATAATACATTACTGAAATAACTAAAAATATGTTAACTTGTGTTTAATTGTGTTAGTAAAAGTGAGTTGTGTTGACATATTCACCAAGGTTTAAATTTTTCAATTGCATGCTTGTGGTTATGTGTTTTTGTATTTGTGAAAACAAGGGAGCCATGTGAACTTTGACAAAATAAATACCCTACTTGTTGCTTCTTACAAAAATGAGTTTCTATATAATGGGAAGGCATTTTTATAGGTTAGATGGAATTTTTTAGTGAAAATAAAACTAATAACACATTTATGTAATCTTATGGGTTCAAAAAGTCAAAGTTGATTAACATGAGAGAGGTAAGGAGAGTTTATATTTATAGAAGTTATTCCAAGATGTCATAAGCTAGTTGTATGCATCAAATGTTGTCTTACATTGAATGATTGTTTCATACAGGATTAAGCAAAAAATTTAAACATAGGAATGGGGACTCTAACACTTCATATAAATATTTTGAGCATAGAGACAAGTAACACAGTCTTAACTTATTACTTGATTAAATATGAGTGAAAACGATAAAAGTATTGTGAATTAGGATAAGAAATAGTATGCAAACTTCAAAAAAGAAGGAAAAATTAACTAGAAAGAATGAAGATGGGACTTACGATTCATCTTGTGATGAACAATGTTTCAAATCAATTTAGTCATTGCTTCATTAATACTTTGAGATCCATCAATAATGAATAGTCTCTTCTTTACACTATAAGCAAAGAGCGATGTTAAATAAAAATAGATTTTATGATATTAAATAAGAATAATTTTTTTTGCTTTTAAAATAAGGTAAATAAACTCCACTTATATACATGGATATGTTGATTTGGTTGATAGGGGCAAGGGATCTTATGAGGCCCATGGATATTGTTATGGTGAACATTATGCAAATGAGGGAATACAATGTTACTTAAGGGATTGTTGCTAAAGCTAGAAATGCTCTTACTTTTAAGATATAGCTATATCTATTAGTAATTCAATAAGACTAGGCTTTCAATGTCTTCATGCTAGTATTAAGTCTATAAGAAGAAGACTAAACACATGGCCATTCCACTTCCCGACGAGATTTTGGTCGGAATATGGCAATTTGTTTTTCAAGAAATCTAGATTTTGTGTTGTTCAAATCATAATTTTGAATCTAGAAATGAATTTAGAGCCCTCAAAATCCACAAGGAACCCATATTCTATGAATTTAAGCACTATTATCTATATTTTTGAGAATTTATGCAAAATTTCTATCAGACACCGTTGAAATAGTGGTGGATAAATCTACTTGGAAGGGTTAAAATCGTCGAACATTTAGGCTACGCAAGTCTATAAATATGTATAAGTAATTGGACTTCCTCTAATGTTTTAGAAATAAAATGTTTTCTTTCCTTTCAAACTAATTAAACTAACTTCTCTATAATGTTTTTAGAAATATATTTATTAAGACCTACCATGGCTTGCCACTCCTTCCACCATGGCTTGTCACTACTTCCTTTAGATTATTATACATGTGAGATACGAATTCTTCTCAAATAGGTCATACTTTAACTTAAACTTAGATTACGCTTTATTAGAATTGTCAATTTCTTTTACTCTTGATTTTTTATTTTGTTATTTAATAATTTATTTATTGCCTATTATTATTACTTTACTTTTTAAACAAAATTAATATAAAACAATAAAAGTACTTTTCCAAATCTTTTAGTGTCATCATTTTTTTTATTTTGTTATTTGATAATTTATTTATTACATTTATTATTACCTCACTTTGTTTTAAAAAACTTAAGCTAAACTAATATATACTATTCCAAATCTTTTATCGACTTCATTTTTTTTAATAATGTACAAGAAAATCATAATTATCTTATCATCTACGTTATACATAACTTTTTAAACATTTAACACTTAATTAAATGCTATAGTTAAGTTTTTTACTCTTAAAAAAATTCAATTTTTCATATTGAAATTTCCTTGTTTTACTTTCAATCTTGCTTTGTTATTACTTTAAAAGTTTAAATATTTAAAAAAAATTATGGAATAAATATTTATGCCAAACACTTATCCAAATAATCAATGCTATGATCAATAATCCCAAAATTAAATGATAAAACAATCTATGAAAATAAATTTGCAACCAATAAAATAACATATATCTACAATGAAAATACCAATTAACAAAAATTTTGGTCGACACACTTTTTCTTATTAATTTCCTAGCATATCTTATGGGGCATTACGATAAAGAAACCATATAAGGCTTGAACCAGAACTAGATATGCACAGGTAATGGACACGTCATGTCTGTAAAACGGGTAAACCTCTTGAAATGTCAAAAAGGGAAAATGCTTCACCAAGTGAGGAAAATATGAACGTAACAAACTTTCAACCAAAAAGTGGTGCTTGTGTGCATCAAACTCGGTCATCACTGGTTAACAAAAGTTCAGTGCGAAACATATCTGCCTTAAACTTGCTCATCACTCATTTACAAAAAGATTATTCCAAACCATTAAAGTTACCAAAAAGATTATTCCAAACCATTAAGTTTGGTCATCACTAGTTAACAAAAACAAAAATCAGTACGGCACCTATCTGCCTCAAACTTGGTCGTCACTGTTTAACAAAAAGATTATTCCAAACTATTAAAGCGGTCCAAAATATGTAGATTGACCAAGCTTTCCATTTATTTCTATCTATTTGGATTCAAATCAATCGATGTTATGGGAGAGTGGATGACATTAAGATAAGAAATTTTTAAATAATAAAAATAAAGCAAAGTTAAATCAAGATACAGAAATATACGTTTATTAAGAAACTGTAAAGATACACAAATTAAATTTAAGAAAATTGTATTTTTTTCCTACTAAAGTCAATGAATTATTGTTATGTCCATAACCAATTGTTTTAATCTTTTTACTAACTTGTTATTAGCCAAATCACACTTACAACTCTTGTAAAATGATGATTAATGTTATTAAAATAATAAAACACAATTAATTTTGAAATATTTATAGTTATTTTGATTATTTTGAAATAACATGAGTTTTAATAGTAAGAGTATTAATTATTTATATTTAAATGGTGTTCAATTTGTAAATTGCATTTCATTTAAAGTATATTAAACTTTGGTTGTTATTAAGTTGTTAGCTCACATGTTACTAAATTGTATATAAGAATGGAATTTAACCTTTAAAATAATAATTTGATAATTATTTTAATTGGTAACAAGTTGTGTTTTTATTGGTTTGTCTCATTTTAAATAATAAATCATAAGATCTTTGTATATGTTTCTGTCTTTTTTTTCCAAAGTATAAGTTGAAAAAAATTAAATATAATGAATGAATAAAATTATTAATTCAAGGAGTTTGTGAGTTTATTTTACTTTGTAATATCCTTTCTGCTACCTTGATTCTTCTCTAACGAAAATATAGGTAAAAATGTATAGTGTACAAGACCTTGGCGAGAAGATCAAGGTTATAGTTTCATCCATAAAGGGTCAAACATTCCTTGATGAAGAAGATTAAATTTTGTGGATTTACTACGGAAATGAATTGTGACCATCGATTTTCATCCAGATCGTTCCACTCCATCCAATCTTCTCCAAGATCTGTCTTCGTGATTTCACCAAATTGATCACTAAAAGGATCAATTTCTTCTGTGATTCAGAAATTAGGTAATACGAAAACACATAGTCGTAAGGAGTGAATACACGATGAATCAAGACATGGAGTTTATTAAAACACACGCAGAGTCTGATCCGCTTTTCTTTATTCTAATTTGTGAAAATTGAGTTACACACAAAGAACTCTTATTTGATCACTCCTCCTTCACTCTTATGTGTGTTCCTCACTCATAACTCACTCATATATTAGTCATACCTCACTCGTGCTTTTCTAATACATTCATTCATTGTTTTATATCAATCAATAAACTTGTCAGATCCGACTAAGTTGGATATGAGGACCTAATAAAATCAAACCCTAGCTTTGAAGATCAATTCTTAATGCATTCCATGCAGGGATCAAGGAGAACAAGGCATACCCTGACTTATTACAAATTAAAAACTAAACCTATACGTCTAACCACAAATTCACTCCTTCCAGAAGCGATTACATGGAAGGTTAACTCGAAGTCTGAGCTGGATGAGGATTCATCAAACTGAGCTGGATGCTCCTGCGTCAAGAGGTCATAGTTTCAAATTCAAAGAGGGGTAAGGTATGTACACTTTAGTAGACTTTAACAGTCAAATCGTTGCATGGAGGAGGTTGGGGGAGGGGATCTAGTTCCTCCAACAAGGGGGTCCCCAAATTGGTGTTTGGCTAGACTGTAAGGGGGGGTGGGGGAGATTGTCCTACCAGGAAGGGGGTCTCATACAACATATTGGTGTTTGGCTAGGATATCACCTTAAAAATATATTATTAGTAGTATTACTATTATAATTATAAGAATGCTACCCTTAAACAATTATAAATATCTATTATAAGAATGCCATAATAAAAATATGGGTAATTTGTTTCCTTAATGGTTCAGATGGATCATTGTGCTATAAAAAAACCTATACACAAACCTTAATGGATATATAACTCTTATATATATGTGAAAGAAAATGTTTTAATATATTTTGAAAATACAAATTAAAAAAAATGTACTAAATATAGAATGTACCAAATTAAGAAATAATACATTATAAAAACCAAAATTACATAAATAAATTCAAATTAAAATATTACATAAATAAATTCAAATTAAACGTTGGTATAGATTTCAAAGACATGAAAGCGTAAGTAAGAGTATAAGGAATTTGAAAGAAAAAGTTATTAGAGATGGGTTATATACCCCACATTATTGTAAATGAAAGTTTATATATATATATATATATAAATAATAAAATGCATGTATTAATATCCTTTTAGTAATAGAAAAGTTAATTTATATGGTTACGTTAATTATTTTGACCTTTCAAATGGTGAATCTTTTTCTTTTATTTCTTTTCCATTCTTGTTTAATTAATTGAATAATTAATTAGCTTCTTCCATCTATGTTCATCTACGCATGCAATTGAGGTTTTGAACTACACAAAACTGAATGGGAGAACCATTTGGATCATGCGGTACAACTGAGACCCAATAGCACGCAGCAGTGGAGTCAAAAACTTATATATCAAGGTATATTTTAAACCTCCCGTCGTAATTTTTTATGTTTTAAATCATTTAGGCTTTGGTGGATTAAAGTAAGATTGATGTTCTTTTGCCAAAAATGTACCAATTTTGTATAAAATCCAATCGGCTAATTGATTCCTAGGCATGGTCTTTGTTGGATTCTTGCAGAATTTGCATGAGAATATTGGGAGCGCAAATCTTCATGAAACGTTTGTTAAATTTGGGAAAAAATTTTCCTGTAAAGTAGAGATGCACGATGCGAAAAGAAAGGGATATGTATTTGTGCATTTTGAAACGGAGAAAGCTGCAAACTCAGCCATTGAAAAGGTTAACGGCATGTTGATAGAGGACAAGCAAGTGTAAGTAAATGGTTTTTGACCTATTAACATTGAAATGATGTTGTGCTAATTGAGGATTTTACTGGAAAGAGGTTGTTTAAGTAACATGATTGCGGGGTTTTGGAAAACAACATTAGTTCAATACATTTAAATTTCGATGTTTATTCTATTATTCTTGAATTAAAGAAATGTTAAACCCTTATATGTAGCAATCAACAATTCTATCAAGGAAAGTCCTTATTAGCTTTAGTATTGTGTTAACACACACAAATGTAAAACTTCATCTGCATTTAATCTGGACTTGGCACATATAAATACAAAAAGGGTCACCTAAGGCATTAGACATGTAATATTGGAAGACCTGTAGAAATTGGTGCACATCAATTCACGCAGGTCCTTCTACTGTCAATTTGTTATTCTTCTTCTGGAAGACTAAAATGTGAATCCCTAATTTATTGTTTGAACGACGTATTTAAATATCTCATAATATTCTTTTCCATTGTTTATAAATCTCTTTGCTTTTGTCCTGCACAAATATGTGGGAAATGATATCTAAACTTTCAGATATAGATGTTTTAAATGCTTTTTTGTTTGTTTGTGTATGTAGATATACATGGGAAAGTTCATTAGAAAGAACGATATGATTGGATCTTCTGCGGACCAAAAATTTACCAATTTGTATATCTAAGAACTTGGAAGATCATGTAATTGAGGACCTTTTGTATGAAAAGTTTTCTATGTTTGGAAAAATATCTAACATAGTTGTAATGAAGGATGAAAGAGGCAATCTAAGAGGATTTGGATTTGTCAACTTTGAAGATCCATAAAAAAACACTGGAGAGCATGAATGGTGTGCATATAGGTAAGTCTACATGGTCAATATTATATTTATATATTGGTAATATTTATTCTATTTTGCACCAGCATTAACTTGTTCATTTGTATTCTTTCTCTTTTCTAATTTCTTATAATCATTAGGTAATAAGGTCATATATGTTGGAAGGGCTCAAAAGAAGGCCAAGCATGAGAAAATTTTGCATTGCCAATACGAAGAGAAACACCAAAAGATATTAAAATTTGAGGTGGGTATTTTAATTTTGAAGTGTCCTTCTTTTTTAGGGAAATATTCTCTTATAATTTGTTTGGATTTGCATTTGTGTTTAGGGATCAAATATTTACGTTAAACATTAATGATGCAATTGAAGATGATGAACTAAAAATAATGTTTAGTCATTATGGGATGATCACTTCAGTAAAAATAATGCAGGATGAAAAGGGACTCAACAGAGTATTTGGATTTGTTTGCTTTACAACTCTAGAAGAAGAAAACAAAGCTATGGTAGAATTATCTGGTAATAATAAAATATGTCAAGATGAGTCACCCTAGTATCTCATGGTTCATATATTAGTCAATATGTAACTCTTTTGAATTTTGAGTGCACATGCAGGGTATATTTTGTATACTAAACCTCCATATGTAACTATTTGTCAATGCAAGGAGGTTAAACGCATGTATTTGCAAGCCCGTTTTTCCTAGCCTATTGCAACCCTTTCTGGACCTCGAGGGGCATCTGTTCTCGGTGAATATCCTGCTATGTATTATCCACCAACTTCTTTTGTTGTCACACGTTAAGGCATCATGCATCCACGTAATTTAAGACAAGCAGGGTGGTGGCCATCAAGGGGTTTGGCCCCCCCACAAAGACATGGTTTCCCTCATATGCAACTTGCTAGGGTAAGAATTCATTTGTTAAATTGGAATTATCGAATCTAATATATTTTTTCTTTTTTCATTTTATCTTTCTTGTTATGATTGTCATTTATAATATAGTTTGCAATGTATGCAATTTCTAATATAGTTTGCAATGTATTTATCATAGATTAAAAATAATCTTGAGCAACAAATGCCACCGAGAGTAGGTATAACTAGACCCGTGCTTCTTCATCTAGGTCAACCAATGGCTTATCTGACGTCATTGAAACAACTCGGCATGCCCCTAGCTACATGCTAAGATATGCCTAAAAATCAATAGGTAATGTAATCTGATTGTTCTAGCCTTGATTTAAATATAGAAACTTCCACTTAGTAAATGTCTTTGTCATAAGCATTCATATATTTTCTTTCTTTTTCATAATGTTTTCATCAATAATTTTGGATTTTTAAAGAGGTGGTGAATTGTTTATGTGACAATTTTTTTAATTTTCTAGAATGTTGTGGTGAAGCGGCCCCGTTGGTATCTTGAGGCTTCCAAATAAACACCTTATGGTTGACCTGGAAAAATCAACAATATGACACAAAATTTAGTCTCCAAGGTTGGTTTTGCACCCCAAACTACAGTGAACGAATTTGCATCTATTTCCAAAGCAAGTTCTGTTGTAGAAACAAATGAAACCTTAGAGACATGTAGCAGTGACTACTACGACAAAACAACAACAGGAGCAGATTCTCAGGGAGAGCTTGTTTCCTCTTCTTCAACATCATCAGGTCATTTGCGAGGCCTATAAAATTATTTTGTTCTCTACTTAAAAAAAATGCTCTTTTAAACTCATAGAAATTATTTTGTTCTCTACTTCAAAAAAAAATCTCCTTTAAAATCATAAAATTATGACTTTCTCTACTTCAAAAAATTTCTGGTTCCTAAGTAGAACCTAGACCATGATGATTAAGCTAAATGCTAATGAAATATTTGTTTACAATTTGAAATTGCAGGTAAAATTACTGATATGATGTTAGAAATGGATAGTAATGAGTTGTTTCTTTGGTTGGATTCAAATGATTCCTTGGCTTCCAAGGTTCAGGAAGTTGTCCAAGTCCTAAATATGTCAAAGTCCAAGCTATAAACTCAAGACCCCTAAGCTGGGAATTTGGTGCATTGAAAGATTACAGTAAATTAAAAGTTTTGTAATTTGAACTTCTTTTTTAATAGGACATTTATTCTAGATTTTTTAATATACATAAGTGGTTGAGTGAGAATCAAAAAAATTGAAGTTGAACTTTTTGTACCTCAACATTCTTTTAGAATTTGTTTTTGGTATGATTAAGTATGTAGGTTATATTATCTTTATTCCTTGATTAATTTGGTAATGGCAATGCATCCTAAAATTTGAAATTCTTATTTTTCTTTATACGAACCTCACATTGTGATTATTGGGTACCACATTGAAAACAGTAGTGCAATGTAAAAGATTGACATGTTATTGAATTGGTTATTTAATGGGGTAGTGCTTATCATGTTATTAGTTAGACACATTGAAATGCATTAGCTCATGATTGATCATTATTATTACCTTTTTTTTTTGTTTTAAGGAAACTATTAAAAAATGCAATTTGTAGATTTAATAACTTTATTTCTTTCAAGTGTATGTGTTAAAATGTGTCATCCAATAATTATTGATATTTTATTTGTTATCCAAAATGCAAGACATGTTAGAAACTAATGATTATTCTTGGCCATCAATTAAGGGTAACAATCCTAGCAAAAATACTATGGATCACCTTGATGTGTTTTGTGTTTCCTTTGGTTCCAACATTCAATGAGCCATAATTGAGTGGTATCCATAGAGGCAATGATGAAGGTCTTTATTTTCAACTCCCAAAATTGGTCTTGACTTCAATAGGGAAAAAAATCTCAAGTTTTGTGGAATCCTCCTTCCTTTAAGGCCTCCTTCTGTGACCATGGTGAGGTGGTAGTTCAAAGGGTGGACAAAATTTGATGAGTGAATCACTAAACCTCTAGCGCTGGCCACCAAATTTCAATTTTTCACTAAGGTGTTGTTCACCACATGTGTCTATAATTTATAAGTTATAGAAGGTCTCTACAATTGCATTTAGACAATGTTCTTGGACAATAAGATATAGGACTTTGTCCATCAACAACTCCATATGTATAAGAATTCCAATGGATGGGTATTAAAACACAAGGACATATTTCATGTTTAGAATTGATTAGTTGTGACATTTTCCATAGTACCCATCATTCCAACAACATGTTGTCTAGGTTTCAATTTCTTTAATAGACAAGAATATAGGGATATTTGGGATATAAAGTTATTTTTTTTAATAAATTTACAGCAGGCCATCGGACTTTTGACGTCTATGTAAAATGTACTCATCGGATATCCATCAAATATGACAACTCACATGCGTCAGTTTTCTGACTTTGTTGAAGTGAAATTTGTTGGAGTGGCCATCGGTTGTCAGACATATATGTAAAAACTTGCTCATCGGACTTCTGTCAAATTCGAAAACCATGATGTACCTTCGATGGCTCTAATTTATTAGTTTTTCGACGTCGGTGAAGTGAAAATTGTCGGAGTGGTCGTCAGTTGTCCAACGTATATGTAAAAATTTTCTCGTTGGACTTCCATCAAATCCGACAACCATGTTGTACCTCTGACGGCTCTAATTCGTTGGTTTTTCAACGTCTGTGAAGTGAAAATTGTCGGTGGACTCCATCGGAGTTTCTACATCTATGAAGTGAACATCGTCGGATTGTTGAGTGACATTTTAAAATAGTGGGGTGTCGAAGGTGTCACAGGGGGATATCAGAAATACAACGAGGCTATTACATTGTCAGATATCTGCCGAAATTCAACCGACGTTTAAAAAAAGGGTTGATTGTCAAATGGTCAACAACAATATATCGAAAATTAGACATCTATGCCGTTAGATTTTGTGTCCAAAAATGCTAGTGCATGCACCATCTGCAAACATGCCATTTCTTAAAAAATACCTTTTTAAATTGTTTATGGTAATATATATGGTTTCTCCTAAATAGGTAACATCAACGTACTCTTCTTGGAAATTCTTGTTCCACTTGTTTAGTTCACACATTATATTTTCATGCATATGTAAAAAAATTGTACTGAAAATATCATTTCCTTATCATACAATGGGTACTTCTTTTCATTTTTCCATAAATTCAATATGGGAGGCATTAA
Organism: Pseudotsuga menziesii; assembly: GCA_001517045.1. Classification (NCBI taxonomy): domain Eukaryota; kingdom Viridiplantae; phylum Streptophyta; class Pinopsida; order Pinales; family Pinaceae; genus Pseudotsuga; species Pseudotsuga menziesii. The sequence goes on from LPNX010022411.1 coordinate 24,325, forward strand.
TACAAGAAGTCTTTCAATGAATTGTCCCCTTGAGAGCCATCTAACTCCATGCATAAGTTCTTTTAGAGAAATAAATTCACTATTTCTTTTAGTAGAATTGTGTACCCAAGAATATACCTTATTTTCCAAATTTGTCAACAAATAATAAATCATGTATTGTTTTGAAATCATCTGATTATGCTAAAGATTCATGATGAGTAATAAAATGAACACCTACAATATTAGGAACATCTTTTTTTTAAAAGGTAACAAAACCATTTTCATTTCCAACCATTGATGAAGCACCATCTATGGAAAATCCTATTAATCTTTCAGTTGAAAGAACCCTTACTTCCATTAAACCATTCACTACATCATATGTTTTTTTCTCTTCCATCACAAGCATTTATGAGCTTTAAAAACTGTAAAATTGGAGGCCTGAACACCTTTGAGTCTGGAAATGTTGCATAAACTGCAATATGTTTCTCCAAACTACAATCCATTCTTTCATCTAACATCAATAAAAAAAGGGGTTATCCAACCTTCTTAAAATTTGCATCTTTTCAAGATATTCAGATATTGCAAAATTTTTTTATTTTCCATCCATATGATTTGTATATGATGTGTAGTCTTTATTCTTAGGCATGTCTTGTGTTTTCAAGGAAATTGCAAGAAAGCAAAGATATTCATATTTTTAAAGTGGTAAATCTTCTTGCAACATCCAATAAACTAATCTCAAAGTTGTGACGACTCTTTGCTTATTCATATCATCAATTCATGTTATGTGTTTTGTAATAGGTTTTGCTTTCCTCTCATTTCCACATATCCATTTTTCTTGTGAAATTTTATGGATGCTTGAACTAGCATGAACAACAATTGAATCATGTTTCAAGGTAGAGAAACCAGTTCCAATTCCCCATGGTATAGTTTCCTTATGTGTTTCACAATACATTTCATAACTATTTTTCCTTTGTTGTTTGCCTCTCTCAACCACTTATACTTATTTTTCCATTGCTCATGAAAATCTGTTCTTACTTTTAGAGTTCTTTTCTTTTGAGTACTAGATTCTCCTCCTTGAAGTTCTTCGTCACATTCTTCATTATCCCCCAAAATATCTAAGTCTTCATTCAAATCAAAATTACAATTCTCTATAGTAGGCAATGGAACTTGTGATCTCGATGACCATCCAAATAAATTTTTTTGATATAATACTGATTATTTTTTCTTTGAGACATTTTTTGATGTAATACCTATATAATAAAAAGGATGTAATTAGATATTATACAAATTCCTAAAAATATATCCCCTCACTAAAATGACAGTCTAACACTATTAACAAGTGAAATTAAAATTATTCTATCACAATAATGCTTTATTATAATAACTCAAGGCTACATTAGCAAGATTAATATATATTGGGGTATACATAGTTAGATTTGCAGCTATGTGATCCTATTGTCTTTATAAATGTGGTTGGATGGAATTTTGTAATTGGAAATGGATGTACAAAATCACATGAATTTATTTAATAGTACCTCATCCTTTGAAATGTATGGGTTCTCTCTATCTTCCTCTATCACTTATCTACCTTTCCCCAACCCCTTTATCCTTGAGTCTTGGTAAAGTTAGGCTATTTTAAATTAACTAGTGACATAGTATAATTGGTGGGTTGTGGACAATAAAGAAAAACCACCAGGAAATATTTATCTAGTGTTGAGGTTAGAAAAAATAGCATTTGTGCATGTTATATCCAACATTATTTTTTATAATGTCATATATAGTTACAATATTTAAAAAACAAAACCTTCTCCTTTGACTAATGTTATGATATTCTTTGAAATGTTTCTAATCATCCTTTTTCTATGTGATAACACTAAATGAATTCTTTTGTGATTCTCAATGTTCTTCTTCCTTCATGAAAAAATCATTCTATTAGTTCATTACAGAGCTTACTCCAATCCTAACTTCCATTTCCTAAATATAAGTACCAACCAAGTGGTCTTGACTAGGTTATTTAGAAGTAACTAGATGTAGACAAAGTAGTTATGACTAACACACTAGGACCACCTTACCTGATCAAATATGAGAAATTCAACCTTGTTTTATGGAAGATTGGTGATACACTCAAGTAGAATACAAGTATAAATATATGATCATAGGTTGATAATTAAAAAGAAAGTGAAGACAGTATATGTTGAATTGTGTCTATGTCATGAAGCCACATACTCATTATGCCATAATGTTGTAATAGTGATGCAAGGATGAATAGGGTGATCAACTGCAGATCAAGCTACACAATGAAAACGAAAGTGAACACCCACACAAAAGAACAACACATAAAAATTCCAAGGATATTAGCTTCTATTAATATCAAACATGAAGTTTACATAGGAAATTGTATTCAAAGTTGATACTTGGTTACTTAGTCGAAGCGATTATACATATAATATTCATAGGTATCTCTCCATACTTTGGTACAACAACCCTTTATATCATGGAATCTCCTATTTATATCTTTCATGGTTCTATAAAATATTCTTCTAGAATATCTGAGAGAATTTCAAGCAGTTTGCATCTTCCTCAGGTATCCCCTGCAACTGCTTCACCTCCTTATTCCATATGGCCTACTTTAACTACCATCATAACTACTCATTTATTTATACAACTACCTCCACTATGGAACTGTAACTATTAAATTAGTCATTTTATATCACCCATCAGTTTTTGATTGAATACTCTATCGTCTCTTACTTTTTTCTCCCAAACACTCACTTGTTTGCATATCCTTTCTACTCATTGCTACCTAGATGGATTCCTTTATCGTTTGGCCGTTCGAATCTCCTCGCTTCGACTATGAATTATTGATACAATAGGTGTCATCGACCCATCCCCTAGTTGGCTCTAGTTGACTTTAGAATTTCACTACTTGCCAAAGGTCGAGATACCCCTGCATCAAATAATGTTTCTAAACACTACAATATCTATTAGGATTCTTTGTTAAAATCCATAATATATAAAGATAAGAAGAACCAATGAAACAACCAAAATATACATTAGAACTCTATCTAGGATTTAGATTCAACAAGCATGTATTATACATTATAAATCTAACTAGGATTTACAAGTAATTGATGCCAATACTCCACTTCACATGAGCGAATTGTTGGCCATCTTTTTTTTTTCTATTTAGGGGTTTTGGTAACACATTCACCTACTAAATTACAGTATCTCATATGATTTTTGTTACGTTGACAAGGTCTAGGTTGAATGGCCTTAACATGAAGGTCAACTAAAGAAAAGGTCATCAGACGCCTCATTGAATGATATCATCATATCATAAGTCATATGATTGTGTATAATGTTTACAGTCTCAAGGTAAATCACTTTGTTTAGGACATTAGAGTATCCTTATAAGTGGCAGGATGGTTTTTGGCACACTCTATATGAACTCGAAGGTTATCTCTTAAGGATTCTATAAATAAACGTATAAGTTCATTATAATCAAATTTAGTATTGTAGTAGGGGTCATTCCATGAACCACAAAGAGAAAATTGAAACCCATGAATGACTGAGATGTTAAAACTCATTTCTCAAGCCAAATCAGTGATAATGGTGTCGTCCAGTCAATTAGTCACCACAACCTAGGAATTAATATGTGTAATATGCATATCTCTTATGGCCTTGAAGTATTCAAAGTTTAGGAATTGGTAATAAAAAAGATAACACCTCCAAGTTTGAATTAATATGCCACCTGACTGCAACTACTCTAGAAATAAAGTACTTGTTCATCAACCATGCTAGAGTTTAACGTTGTAAACCACTATATTAAAATCACAACTTTGGAAGTGGGAATAAATCAATTTATATAAATTTGGGAATAACTTAATTTAGATAAATTCATCCATATCTAGCAGTTAAAGTTCAATTAATTAGTTTCCATTTTAAATTTAGGTTATAATTCCTAACGGAACCTTACTTGTTAGGGACACTACTGAACAAACATAGCTTAGTAGTGATCAGTTTTATTTTATTGTAGGGTGCATGTAGTCTTGCATATTTATGTTGAGTGATAGGTGTTAACCTTCTCTATGGATAATTTTAAACAAATTTTAACAAAAGAAAATCGACCCTATCTAACCTGTAAACTTGCATCTTATTTTCCTCGCCCCATGAATATCTAAGTAGTATATCATAAATAGAATACATCCCTAAGGAAGTGAAATCATTTCAAGGTTTTTTCACTCAATGGATTTTATTATATATCACTGATTTAAAATCTTAAAATATAAAAAATATTAAGAGATCATTAAAAAAGTAGATTTTTTCCCAATTCCCATGAATTAATGTCTTTCATTCGATTTTTAGTCATTTAAATTTTAATGAGTTAAATTTGAGTCTTTATAGATTCTAATTTCTTTGTAGTCATGGTTTTACTAGAATCAAATGGATTTTTTTTTCATAGAATTATACTATGAACAATTTTAGCCCTAAATCTTTGCTATAAAAAAATTAGTGCTAAATTTGTGAGGATAACTATAATTTTTAGAATCATAATGTACCTTGCAATTTGTTGAAGAAAATCGCTGTTGAAGGGTTCGACACGAGTGAAAATACCTTTTTCTCTTCTATTTCAAACCTCCCATAAATTGTTGGTTCTCTTGAATGTGTTCTCAGGTGACCCTTTCAACCCGACACTGGTGGTTTAAGGCAAAAGCTGGACAACTTACAACAAGTTTTTAAGTGCTTTCCACATACACCACAAATAACCACTTTGTGGGATATAAATTTGTTGAATTACCACGTGAATTTAACCTTTAACATTGAACCCCCTCCATTCATGAACCCAAGAAAAGTCTTGGCATTCAAGTTCAATCCTTCTAAGGTCATAGGACAAAAAATCCTACACCAAGGACTCAACATGATAGCTATTTGGTAACTCTCTAGAGTCCAAATGATTCCTCATTATTGAGTCTCAATTCTTAGGAAAAGAGTGAGGGTTTTGAACTCAAGTCAAAATTGCAATGGTAAAACACTCAAGGATGTTCCAAAATACAGAAGGATAAAAGAATTTAAATGGTTTATGCCATATGGTATTAGTAATTATGGCCCACCATCTCAGTATCGACTCTCCAAATTCCAAGTTCTGCACCTGAGGATTTTCAATGACTCAATCCTAGAATTTCAATGCTCTAGGATCCATCAATTGGAATTGATTGACCAACTACTCCATCCAACCCCATCCTACAACGACAACCCATAGGCTACAGGCTACAGTGAGGCATAAGACTACTTTTAACTGAATATATATATATAACATTATATGCAGGAAAGTTTTGACTTTGCCTGTCAATTTGATGGATAGAAAAATTAAATACACTTCATAGTTGACATGGTAATTTCATGTCTAGGTGTATTTGACAATGAAACACCCCAAATACATCCATATGAGCATCAATTTTTACCATTGCTGGTGGATATCAGTACACCCTATCCATATATGAATAAAGATAGCAATAATTCTAATTGTACTCATCTACGTGTTTAAATCCCACTACAAATCCCAACGATTATCTCAAGAAGAACACCTAAAGCTATTACCGTAGCTAAGGGAAGATATTAAGTTCATCACTTTGTGATTCTATACCAATTTCTTATTACATTTAGAGGTAGGTGAATTTGTTGGGTGGAAATGGTCATGGTCCGCTTCCTAGAGAGCTCATTACAAGGACACTTGTTCTCAGCCCATGATCTCCACGCATTTGATATACCATTTTATCCTCCAGGTGGTCAAAACCTGCAATGGGGAAGAGGGAGATGAAGGGAGATGTTAAAGCATGGAAACACTCTAGCCAAGGGATCAAAGGTCCAATCTGAGTATAATAGTGTCAATATATGACTTAGGCACAGCCATTTCTTCTTGCGCATGGATCTAGGGATTACTCCACAAGAAGGGTACTCCTTGATCTCTTGGATATGGTTGAGTATAAATGGATATCACATATATAAATCACCATAATTTCATCAATTAACATATTTCACTAATAGTGTATTCAATCGATTGTTGGATCCACCCAACTCTCAACCTGAGATTAAATTGCTTCCTCACCTCTTACAATATGAATTGATGATGATGAACAAGGAGTTTGAGCTAAATTCCACCAACCAATGCTTAGTTCAAATTGGTTCATTCTAGTTGCATATTTCAATAGCAAGTTTCCATCTCCACTCAGCTCGATTAAAAAAAAATAGTACCACACACACACACACACACACATATATATATTGATCTAGGATATTTTTATGTGCCAACTACACACTAATATATTTCTTTGAATGATTTTTGGGTAACAAGCGCGACTAGGTTTTAGCATAGGCAATTATCAACTATTCGTCCCTTAAGTTCTCATTATAACATAATGATGTGAAATACAGTATTGTTTCTTCCCCATCTTCTCACACGACTATAAAACTGAAATGGTGATGCTTTTATTTATTTATTAAAATTTATCTACTATAATTTCATATACCTAGAACAGAGATAACAAGGTTTTACTTAATATAATCTTTGATTCCATTAGTAACAACCATGAATAGTACAACCCATATAAATACATTCAAATTTTCACAAGGATTCAATAACAATATCGATAAGGAATTCATAATAGAACTATGCTAAAATGCATTTCTCTTACCAACATATGAACAATTTTGAAGTCATAATAAACTAATTTATTGCAACGTCTGAATATTTGATTCAACATTTGATCCTAATATACATAATTGATCCTAATACACTAATATTTGATCCTAAATTAGCATTTCAATTGCTTACATAATTTCTAGATATCGATATATAATACGTACGGGGTCTTCACTTAGTGAAACTATCTCATAGCGCCTTCATTCGTGGGATATTAGAGAATACCCCTAATTTCACTAGATATTGATAAATACCTACCAAAATCCTCTTTTAGAGCCCCCCTCCCAATATATATTTTGAATTAAAAAACCATATTTTTACAAGTTATCCTCTATCTTTACTAGATAACCCTTTTTATAGACCCTGATACCTATAAATCCCCCATACCCCGCTCCCCACACCCCCCAATACTTACAATATATTGACCTTATCTTTCACAATTAAAAACCCCCCTTTATGAATGAACATGATAAGATATTGGTCAACAAGGTGAAGCCCCCATGATAATACGTACCTATTACTGACAGTAAAACAAAATCCTAGTTAGTTCATTTGTCATATTCCAAAAAAAAAATTGCGGAAATTTGTGAGTCTTGTTCAATCAAGGGTCAACCAGCTTTGATACCAAATGTAGTACTCATTCCGGGGACCCTATCTAAAAACTTTCAAAGTTCATATTAACATCAAGAATTTATATTGCTTTAAAAATGAGTTAGTATCGTAAATATATATAAACATTTCATTATTGCATCTTAATCTAATTACAAAAAATCATCTTCGACAATCGACACATTTCGAAGTGTGTCACACATTGGATAATAAAAAATTATGACCTTGTAAATTATGTGTAAACCTCTCGGCTTCTAGTACTAAATGGATAAAATTATTTAAATAAAATAAATACATCATACTCTAATGCAAATCCTTCAATACAAACTTCTTTGCAAATCAAATTCATTAACTATCTAACAAATTAAAATACACAACAAGGAACATGTTCCATAGATCGATCCCGTTGCCGTCGATGTTGTCGAATGTCTTGGTAGTCACAATTATGAACCAAAGATTGTTCAATGTCGACTGACTCCTTGGTTTAAAACCCTACTACACTAGGAGTACTCTCCTTCCTCCTAGTCCCAAATCTATAAGGGGCCAAACATAATCATAAACAAGCTAGGGATTCCAAGAAATCACCTCTCGATCACCAAGCTGATCCTAATGCCAAATTCACAATAGTCATAGAAGTTCATAAATGGACATTATGAGTACCATCCAACATTAGGGAAAAATATACCCTTTTCCCTTCAATGATCTCTTCCTTTTATAGGAAATGATCCATCACGACACATGTCATTTTTCATGCAAAATTAACCCTTTTACTTAATTTTATGTTTTTATTATTCACGCTCCATGTGTCAGCTTCTCATGAAGGTGCACATGAGTTTCACAAATCCCTACTAGGTTTTCCCTTATCCTGTGATCACATTCATCAATCTGTGTGTGCAAATGGAGTTCAAACTCTAGTTGACTCATTTAGAACTCCTAGTCTTACAAGGACTCTAATATGTGATGCATTTCTATTTATTTTAATATATTAAATCATTTTTTTATTAAATATGTGCACACCCTTATCTTATAGTCTATATGAGATAAAATTAAATGATTTTTTATTTTTTTTTGCAAATAAAAACTAAAGGCAAATTCCTATATGCTAATCCAAGTGCATACATATTTTTAATTATCATGATTTTCAAGGTGTCTCTTCTATGGGTCCTTTGGATAATCATTGTATATCCTTTCCTTGTGTGGGGAGTGTGTTGTAGAGATTTAGGAATTGTTACCCAAAATATTTCTCCTACAACCTATGTGAGAATGATGGCAACTAAGGAATAAGATCGTTCTTATTGCACGCACTTCATCTTCCTCGTATGTGACCATTATGGACTACCCATACGACACACACCACCCAAGAAAAGTTGATAGGGATTTAAAATTGTGCATGGATTTCTAGTAAGATTCAACGGTCAGTCGCCGTGTTCTTATGTGTGTTTTCTCGTTCTCTACGACCCCTTTATTTCCACATGAGTGTAAGTCAAAAAATCGTTATACCTATCACTACATACACGCAATGCATACATTAGTAGTGTTGCACAATATAATCAATACTCATGCTTATTCAATTTCGAAATTTATTCAACATTTATTCATCCATTGCAATCCAGTAAGCAATATTCACATATACATAATAAGAAAAACATCATTTATTTTTATTTTGCATAACATAAGCATTTATCCTGCTTTATTCCCCAGTCCACAATTTATTCATCATTCTAGGATATTTATAAATTGCTAATTAGTCAACAATCTTTATTCTATGAAAAAAAAGAAAAACACTTAGTCGTGTTTATTTAACTGGGTCATTTTCAAATAAGTGCCCTCAAAAGTTCACTAGTCAAACTTGGTCAAAGGTGGGCATTACACTTGACATGAGGACAAATAAGACCTCAGAACTTTTGTTTCAACAAGAAAAAGAAGACAAAGTATTTGATTCATGGATTAAAATGTTCTATCAAATATCCACCTAAAACTTAGACTATATGGAAAATAGAAACATGAAATTATTGCAAACTAATGTAAAAGTGACAACCCAATGTCAAGGTGGTGGTTCCCAAATTGATTCATTTGGTTCCTCTAATCATAGACCAAAGGATGTTGGGACAAGAATGATTGTTTCCCCTAGCATAGGATAATAAAGTGGAAACAAAGCTTGGTATTAGTGTTGATATTCCTAATGTTTTTGTGTAAATGTAACTTTCTGCACTCATGGAGATTCAACATGTGTTTTCAACTTTATGACTTTTTTTAGATACAACTGATTTTTAGGTTATAGCCAACTTTGGAACAAGTGAGGCTTTCATGTTCTCCATGCTTAAATGTTTCTCCTATGTTTATGTCATGGCTAACTTTCACTACAATACTTTGAATGATTTGCCACTAAAACAATGTTCAGTTGATCTCTCTACCAAGAGAACTCATTTAAATGGTCAGTTCCATGACCAATGGTATCAAAGTTGAATGCTAGAGAATATATTAAAATTGTTCTTCAAAACTACTAAAATAACATCTAAAACAATGTCTAACATAACATATAAATATCATTACAAGCAAAAGACCAATCATTGTAGGTTTCAGCAAAATCACTTCTCCCTATTTTGTGTTTAGAGAAGATGAATAGCCATTTTTTTAGTAGAGGTTTTTTACGGTGCATCTAAACCCTTAATACTCATTGGTGCACATTTGTGTGAATTGATTGATAGATAGATAAATAGATGTAAAAATATCCTGTCACCTTGTGCATTCAAAACATATAAACATGGAATGATTATTATTAATTATGATGCATCAATGGGTAGTGTTACAAGGTGTAATTTTAAGGTAAAAAGGAAAATCAAAATTTGTAAAAAATAGACCTCCCTATTCTCCTTGTTAAATTTGTATGAGAGAGTAGAGTATTTAGAGTTTGAAAATCAAGGATAAGCCCTCGAAGATTGAAATGAAAAAATATATTGGAGTTTAGTTAGATACATATGTCAACTTTACTTACATTGTAGTGAAGGCATCACCTAAAATCTGAACTTAAATTCAATCTCGAAAGAAAGTAGAGACACATTGAAGAACAAGATGCTCTATTCTATGAGTAAAGGTAAACCCAACAAAAAAATGATTCCCAACTTTAAAGTTAGCCAATATAATCAAACTTTACAACAATAATAAGACTTTATTTTTTCACTAATATATTTCAATATAAATCAATCAAAACAAAATTAATCTAAGATACTACAATATTCATTACAACTATTCATCCATAAAAGCAGCACGTTCGGTCGTTTACTCGCCACTGTCGTCGTTTATTTCCAGCCCACGCTGAACCTGTTAATCACAGGTACTAATCCGGCCTCGTATTTATACAATTTCTCACCACTATTAAAAAAAATCCTTATTACCATCCGTTAAAAACTATAGAAGTCATTTTACCATCCATTTAAAAAAACATAAAAATATGGTGGTCCATTACAAATCAGAATTCAATTTAGTTTATGCATAATTATTACTTAATACATTGAAACCAAATTATTATTCCTTAACGCTTATATTTCAAGTTGCACACTAATTGTTTATATAGTAAAAAATATTAAAACAATTAAAATAAAAATATTTTTTAAAGATTTTTGTATGTAATATTAATTTCGTATGATTCATTAATGATTTGTCTATGATTCGTATGATTTTTATATTAAAGATGTATATAGAAGTGAAATTCTTCACCCCTAGTTCCAGAGCTCTTCAACTTCTAGGAAAAGACCGTGTAAAGGATGAACTGCAACTTGCACACATTCACTGGTTTCGTAGCTATATCCTCGAGTCCCCGACAACAACACCTTACCAAACTGTGTGAGAAAACTGATGTTACTGCCCTATCACATCTCCACATAGTTGTATTTTCACATTTAATGCACGAAAATTTGAATTTTAAAGTTTGGGCATTCATGGCTATATGCAGGGAATCTGGAAACAGGAGATCAATAGGAGCATAATTCTTGCCAACATTAAGGAGCATCTTCGTCACTTTCAAATTTTGAATAAGCCGCAGATCCATTTTATCCATTTGAAAATCAAATTTTCGTGCATTAACTGTCAAAATACAGCTGTGTGAAGATGGGACAAGGTACCGTCAATTGAAAATACAGCTGTGTGGGGATGGGACAAGGGTACAAGCGGTATGGTAAGTTGTTTCCTGGGACCGGAGGATACCAGTGAATGCATGGAGTAGGAAAAGGGAATAGTTCAAAGTGGAGTGAGCTACCGACGCGACGATTTTTCCCGGCGGCAGTCGTCGCGCCGGCTATTCGGCCACCGACGACCCCTCCTCTCCGTTGCCGGCCGCCCGTTCTCCCCACCCCCGTTCACCAACTCCTTCCATCGCCGTCATCCCGCTCGCCATCTCCCTCCGTCAGTCACCGTCGCCGTGGCCATCCCTGTCCATCCAATTAATTTGCCACCAACCTCTCCCTCCCTGCACATTTCAAACAGCCATCCCGCCTGCCCAAGCCCTGTGTGTTCAATGTTAATACAGCAGCTGCTCTGCTAATGAAGGCCCGTCACAGGTGCTCATTTGAAAATCCAAGAAACCCAGCTGGACATTGGAAATGTCTGAGACAGCTTATGAAGGAAACTAACGATGGCCTCTATTTCCAAAGTTTTGAGCTGAACCAGGTTTGTTTGGCTATCATTTTGAATACTTTCTTGCCCACTGTCTGTATTTCAACAGTCGCTACAAGTTTTCTGTTGCTGCTTGGTTCAGTAGGGAAGGTAGTGGCATCTGCTAATCCGGAGTTTGAAGTGGGCGATATCGTTTACGGGTTCTTTGAAGTCTCTGAGTACGTTATTGTTCAAGGAGGGGTTCTCAGAAAAATTGACAGGAATGAGCTTTAATAGGCTTTTGTCTAGATCCAAAATAATTTCCATCGTTACAATCGATCCTTCGATTGAACAGGAAGAAGAAAATAGCAATAAGGAAGCGCTATCATGGCTGCAAGAACACGGGCAGTACTTGCTCTCATCTTTATCACCATCCTCGTAATGCTTTCTTCTTACTCAGGTGAGTTGAAATGATCTGTTTTTTTTCTTCAATTTATTAGTCGCTTATTTATCTGATGAATGGGGGAGGTTTCATGACAAAATGGGATTTATTTATTTATGGTTATGAATTGAATGCCGATGCAGTTCAAGCATTGACGGGTTTTGAGGGACGAAAGATCGCCATGATGAGAAGCGCTTATGAGAAAAAACAGCGGAGGAGCGACATGGAAGCCGCTGCAGAGCCGATGAGGAGGCAGGAACAGGCGCCACCATCGCCCACAGCTAACGTCAATTTCCCTGGCCCTGATCCCTCGCCCAGCAGCGATAAGTGACTATTCCATCGTCGATGGCCTACAGGTATATATATCCATGGTCTCCAATAAGCCATTTGATCGATCTGTTCCGCCATCGCCGGTGTGATGAAAGTGTGTAAAACGTGAAGCCCGATTATTAATAATAATATTGGATTCAGAGGTTATTGTTTTGAATATGTGAAATGTTTTTTTCAAGAAAATTTGAAGTCAAATGCCTAAAGCCATCTCTGTTAAAATAAAAATTGAAATGCTCCAATTTGTACTCTGATGAATGCTTTGAATCGCCAAATTTCAGAGCATTTTGAAGGCATAGAATGAATCCACTTCAATGCTTGCTACCAATTCTGCCTCTATGTACAATATTTTCATGTTACATATTCAATTAAATTTATCTTTTTCCTCATCCTCATCGGAATTAGGTTAAACAAACAAAAATTCATTGAACGGAATGTAAGGCCAATGAACCTAAATAAATTGTTTTGTGTAAATTTATCTGTAAAGAAGAAAATATTTAGTCATCGACAGATCCTACCGAGGCGCTTTTCTTTAGACACCAGGATGCCCGTGCAAAATGCCCTAAAATCCTCAGACGGAAAATACTATGAGAACTACAATCCCAATTCGTAGAATGCTCTGTTGGTAGCCCATGCAAAATGCCCTAAATTCATCAGACGGAAAATACTCTGAGAACTGCAATCCCAATTTGTAGAATGCTCTGTTGGTAGCCCATGCAAATTTGCAAAATGCCCTAAAATCCTCAGCCGGATAATACTCCGAGAACTGCAATCCCAAATCGTAGAATGCTCTGTTGGTTTTCTTTCGTGATGTGATTGATATGATTTCCTCCTAAATGAGGGAGTGAGCTAGCTCAGGAGCAATCCTCCCTCCATCCGACGGAGGAGGAGCAAAGTCAATGCTAACTTTGCTCCTCCTCCGTTCAATGAGGGAGGATTGCTCCCGAGCTAGCTTACTCCCTAAATGAGTGGTGGATAGAGTATATAGATGTTGATTTATGTTGGAGAAACCTGAAATGAAATCAATTTTATGGAAGGAACAGAGTATAGAGGTTGTGCCATCATAATTGTGAGAAGTTGAACGGTATCATGAATGCAGTGCAAGGTCCGATTCAAAATTTTATGCTCCATTTCTGAGCTAACTACAAATAATATTGAATTGAATTGACCGTTGTTTCAGAGCCCATTGATGAGAATATTTTATGTGAATGAGTCTAGAGAGGAGCCCTTCTCCTAGACCTCCTGACTATCTCCATTGTTTTTTGCGATTTGAGCACATCGATTTCTTGCTATAAAAAATCACCTCGGTGTTCAAACTCGGCTGAGAAATCTGAAGCATCAAGGTTTGCGGAAGCTCTATCTGTAATGACTAGAAGAAATTTCATTCGACATAATTTACGGATATGATGAAAAAATCCCACCATGGTCTCACCGATGCGTCCAACTCTTATAGTGTTTAGTAGAAATGGTAGCGACCTGCTTCGCGAACGACCCATTCTCCTTGAAATCCTGGCCTGTCCTCTAATTGAAGAGTGTACCCTAGCTCTGATAAATAATCCGAAACACCATCTAGTTCTGAACATGAAGTAGCTCATCTTCGCCTGACATACTCCCTCCTCTTAAATATAATGGAAACATCTTTCTTGCCAGAACCCTTGTTCTGGAATTCAGTTTCTTTGAATTTTTGACCGTCTGCAAGTATTGAGGCAGATTGCCATTAAACGAAGTTTGGTTATAGAGGTACACAACCTCACAGAGTTGGACTTGAAATAAGGGATACTTGCTTTGTTTAAAGGCACATACTACAATGTAATTGGAAAACCTTATCGTATGTAAAAATGAAAAATTCATATATATAATATGAGATTTCTTAATGCAAATACTTTTATTTCTTGTTGAAGTGTACTCATATCAATACATTCAAAGGGAACAGTATACAATTTCACAGCTACGCTGAAAATTAAATTGTGATTCGGGAGAAATTTCAGTCGCAGCTAACTCCACCAGAATTAGAATCTGCATTGCTGACAGAACAGATAAATTCTTTGCCACCCAAGCAACAAGAAGCTACATTGAATATTATGTTGATTGGATGTGTT
>LPNX010022411.1:47803-84045 GCA_001517045.1 Pseudotsuga menziesii
GATTGAAGATGTTATAAAATGCAGATGCAATTATAGCTGCAACTTGAGAATTTGGACTGATTACCACTGTCATCATTCTGCAATAAGTGTAACAGAGAAGAGTGCAGAGAGTGACAAAGAGGTACCAAAAGAATTTATACCCAGACCAATGGAAACCCATTGCTGAGTATGTAATAATTCCATAGATAATTGTTTGGAAAAGAGTATATGGGAGTTCTACCACTACCTGCAGCAAATAGGAAGCCACGAGAAAATCTCGTCAAATATAATGGTCTTTCTGGTTTATCAAACTAGTATAATTATTAGGGATCAACCATTTCAAAATATATTAGAACATGAACTACTCGTGACTTTAAGTAGAACAAATTTGTTGTGAGCTTCTACAGAAATTGAGAGATGCTCAAAATGTGCAAATTTGGAGAAAATAATTTAACAAAGACTATCAATATTTTTCAGGTCACTTTCAATAAGACATTGGATTCCTTAGCTGTGCTAAAGCATATACAATTGGTGAATACAACCTAGCTACTTTTTCTCTATAGAAAACCTTGCGTTCAACATCAACAAAGGGTTGCACAGAGGAGGAATTATTTATTCCTATAAACAACATGGCAGCATACATGCCCCCCATCATCTTGAGCAGGTCTTCTTCGTCATTTCTGTTGCAAATAGTCCAAGAATGTAAATGCTCTTTATTTGCTTGCCAGTACATAATTATGTGCAAATAGATGTAGAAAGCAATGGTTAGCGCAGATGCTTTTCACTATCAGGTAATCCAGCATTTAAAACTGAATGATCCTATTTAAGATAAACGCTAGATAGTATACCGAACAGATAAAGCATGCTCCAACCTGCAACAAATTAGCTTACATTTTCGTCCCTTGTTGCCAATATATAATGCCAAAGAGCAATGCACTAAAAAAGGTGAAGGTTAAGCGCACTAAATTGTAACCAGGACTTCGCCCATACGCCCAAATCTGTTTCCATAGGCAGGTTGTGAATTGTTTCCAAGCATTCTGTGCATAGTCATCTAGAAAATAAAGGTCCTTGGCATCTGGGGCTGGGTTACATAACTCCTTAACAAGTTCGTTGTTTTCCCTTAACAAAATGAGATTTATTAATCTCAGAAATCATTGAAAAATAAAGAATTCTACTGGTTTGTAAGAAGATCAAAAAGGGCTTAGAAATCTATTGGTTCCAAGGGCTTCCCCTGTACTTACCAAAAAAGAGTTGACTCTTTGTAGATATGAGCAAAGTCTATACTAAGGCGCTGCTCTGCACCTGTAGAGGCGACCTCTAACATCCATGTTGCAGGGTTATGCTTGTCCTTAATATTTGGCACTCCTGGAATAGCCTGCAGAGGAAATTAAAGTAAAGCACTATTACTTACACTTCCCTTGAGGCTTGGTCTCTCGAGAAATAAGCCAATTGTATTTGGACATGGCCAAGAACTTGATTACAAGTAATTATAGAGCAGAATTCATTCCTTTAATTTAAACAGGAACTCGACTCAGATATCTTACCTGACTCATTGACGTCCTGAACGGATTCCTGAACAGCGCCGACCATTGAACTGCTCATTTCTCTAGAATTCTCTTTTCTGGTCGTCGTGGCTCGGCCTTGCAGTTCCTTAGCAGGTACAACGTTTCTTGCAACGGCAGCAACTTCAGTGAATTCCAAAACATAAAAATATCTTAATATAACGTTGTAAACAGTGGGAATCGAAAATATGAACAATATAAATGTCTTGAATTACCCTAAACTCCAGCTGGAAAGCCGAATTTGCTGAAGCTCGACGTCGGTTGGCTCAAAGTTCGCTGACTTATGGCGTTTAATGGCTGATTTTCTCGGTTATCCTTCTTCAACCGATTTAAAAAGTTTCAAAAGCTCTCCAAATTGCTGGCCGAACGCCCAATTGCTGATGTCTTTGAAATGGGCCAAATCAAACCCCAATGACCTGAGAAAATGTAATTTCGAACCCGCAAATGAAGAATTTGTAAACTAAGAGGCTCGAATTCGGGCGCAATTGATATAAATTCGTGGAATTCGCCCACCAAACGCCACGAGTATGACTGCTCCTAATACATTGTACTGTTAATTCTGTGGTTCTCCCAGTCACAATACTGACCAATGTCATGCTTTAGATGCGCTTGCGGATAGACTGGATCGATTAGCATTCCGAGTAAAGGAAGGACCTCAAGGATATGGAGGAGGTCGCAGAGGTGGAGGAGGATATAGAGGTGGACGAACTGGCGGAAGAGGACCGGCTCGCTGTTATAACTATGATGAGCAAGGACATCTTGCAAGAGACTGATCGCTCCCAAGAAGACCCTGGTGCTCACATTGTAGAAACAATACTCATCCTACTGAAGAATTCCCTGACCTGATAGCCAAGTGGGAAGATCGCGCCAGACAAAGAGGGGCTAACCTGATCAATTATGAACCAAGACCTATGGCTGAGGTGAGGGAAGCGGATCTGCTATTAATATAATTACTAGAGGATGAGCGAAGACTAGTGCTGATGCAGAGAGTCAGAATCCAATTATGATGAAAAAGGCTATGCCGAGCAATACCAAGTATGATCCTGCGCACCAGAAGGAGTTCTTTCAAAGCCTTCAGAAAACCGGCAAGGAAGATCATTGTGCGGGAGGTTTGAATTCGAAATTGCCAATGGATGGCAGCGAACGGAGGTTGACGGCGATGGAAGTTGACGGAAACGGAAAGAGGATAAATGGGGCAACGAGGACGGTGAGCGAACGGTGACCGGCTACGGAGAGGAAGGCCCGGACGGTGGCCGGAGGGCCAGCGCGACGACTGCCGCCGGGCAAAATCGTCGCGTCGGTAGCTCACTCCGTTTAAAGTAGGACGACTGCCCGACAATTTCTCCTACTGACATCGTCGCATTTCTAGACTGCTCCTGAATTAAGTGGTCCTGTTCGGCCATCACCAATAAAATAATCATTTCTCATTTCTAGACTGCTCCAAAATTAAGTGGTCTTGGTCGGCCATCACCAATAAAATAATCATTTCGCATTTCTAGACTGCTCCTAAATTAAGTGGTCCTGGTCGGTCATCACCAATAAAATAATCATTTGTGGTGTGAACAACCATGGTATACAAGTAACACGTGTTCAAATAACGTACAAAATGTACATCTACTTTAAAGTAGTGGTCTTAGTCGCTCGCCCATCACTAAAAAAAACAATGGTTTGTGGGATTTTTTGTGGGCGAGAGCTAACGATAGAGATGCAGAGTCATAAAGACTCTGTCAGCTCATGGATCCATCGATCATCCATCCATGAGCTCCGGCGACTCACGACGTACCTGCAAAAGCAAAACTTAAATGAATGACTGGGGGCTTGTACGGCGACTGCTATGCACCTCGTTGCAGAGTCTTTAAGACTCTGTCCGGGTATGGCCATGCTTGCATATGTATCATCGAAGCCTATGGATTTCCATCCTCCATGGGGTTGCAGCATTCATGGCACCTCACATCCATGCGCCCGACGACGCTTCCTTTCTTTAATGTCATTTCACAGTTTGCATAATATCAAGGGCCAGCTGCGTTGGTAGCATGGTATGTATCATTAAATGTAATGTTGTATGTATTCAAATTTGAAATTAAAAATTCAAATGCATGCCCGGTTTAAATTTCAAAATCAAAATTCAAAAATTCAAATGTTATTGACCGCCTTCCATTTTCCCAGACCTCTTTCAAAAAAACAATATTGAGTTCGAACTTCGAATTGAAGCATGGAAATGGCAGAATACAGAACACGAGCCTGCGAGGATAGCATGAGGATGTAAATATGTTGCAGTATCCATAATGGTCATTGGATTATATTGATTTTCTAGCTATTCTTCTTCTCATTTTCTAGAAATGATTCCAGAGTAATCCATGGAGGCTAGTATTTATTAATTGTCATTTTTTTAACTGGCAACAATTTTACATGGGTATCTACTAGATTGAAATCATCACTTCTTCTTGGTTTAACCGAATCATGTTGGAAAAGTCTACATTTTTAAGCGTTCTAATTTTGACGATTTCATCAAATTTGCCAAAGATTTTACTTTGGACTGAGTATTCGTTTTTTTTGTTGGTATCTCTTATTTGAATCATCACTTCATACATGCTCTTCTTCTGGAGAGACTGGAGAGGAGTTTGGAATCGATCATGTTGGGTTCCTCACTATCCCTTGCGATTTAGCCAGTTTCGAACATTTGTTATTGTTGGTTCAGATCAATGAAGTTGTCAAGCACTATGCTTTGATCAGTCAAGCCTATGTATTCTCAGAAGCAGAGTTGGATTGATGTTTGATCACGGGATTTATGTGTATATGTTGATATATACGCAGTGTCATTAGAGCAAAAGTCGATTGGATCAAGCAGTTGAAGTTGATTATCATATACACGGTATCATTAGAGCAAAAGTCGATTGGATCGAACACAGTTGAAGTTGATTATCATACCTACTTTCTGAACGGCAGGCAGAAGAAAAATTGATATCACCATTTTTACTCCACATATAAGTGGTGTTAATATCACCACTCTAACACCACATGATATAAATGATATTTGCAATACTAATATATGGACATTCTAGTTGTTTTGTCAAATAATACTCATGCACTTGCTTCCATTAGGTTACTTTTTGGTCTCTCTCAATGTTTGCTCTCCCTTAGCAATAGTAGTTGCCAATAATGTTTCACTTTAGTTTAAAATGAATTACTCATTTTCCATGAGATTTTTTTAGATTTGATGCAACCATTTTATGTTTGATTTTATTGTATGAGACAACTGTACTACCATAAATGATTTTATGGCAGTATGATTTTATTAACAATTATATATATATATATCAAAAATATGTGGAGCTTCTGCATGATGCATGGATAAATAATAGTTGATAAATAACTTTTAGTTGATAAATAAATAATAAAAAGTTTGTGGCATATACCCATTTAATTAAAAATCGAGTTTAATTAAAAATAACACTTAACTCAATACCCAATCCAATAAATGTACTCATTATTACACCTAACTCAATACACAAAGTCTACTCGTTATTACACGACCTTGTGTATGCATAATCTATTCTCAAGGTTTTGGAAGATCAAAAGTTGTATTCTCTACTTTGTGATAACGATACCCAAACCCAAGGCAACAAAAAGAGAAACCAACCTCTAATTTCTTAAAATATGGGCAATGACAAATTCTCATTGGTCAGTTTTCACAATCCTCAAGGCTTTCAACCCATTAGTTATAATAAGTTTTATGTTTTTCAAAAATATAATTTGAATTTGTTACGTCGAAGGTGTATATATGTTAGAATTTTGGGGTGGACTACCATCTATGTTTTTTAATCTATGGACGAGAGTGAGACAAGTGTGCATCGTCCAAGATTAAACAAAAATGAGACAAGTGTACTGTCTAGATTGATTCTATGGATGTCATTCAAAATTAATAATTAATAATTTCAAAAAAAAAGAAAAAATAGCTTAATTAACATGTGATAAATACAATTAGTGATAATTGTAAAAATTAAAATTAATCATCAATTATTTGATTATTAGATACAACCATGAGACTCCATCTATTATTAGATACAACTATTAGCTTAACTTCAACTCTAATCACATTTATAATGATATTGGATAACTGTTAGCTTAACTATTAGATACACTATTAATTTAACTCCAATGATTTTACAACTATTAGCTTAACTTCAACTCTAATCACTTAAGGCTTAGTCCAATTGCATTTGGCATCTAGGAGTCTAGCTAATCTGACTCATGTAAGAGTCAAACTCCTAATAAAATAGTTGGAACTCCTAATAAACTCCTAGTTGGACATCTAGCTAATATACATTCATATTACCTGTTTAGATTTTCCATATATATATAATTAGGTTTTCGATTCTTTTTAAAGGAGGTTAGTCTAACTCAAATAGCTTAGTTAATAAGTACAACCAGCTTCAACTATTCCATTATTAGATACAATTATATTAACTATTAGATACAACTATTAACTTAACTCCAAGGATTTTACAATTATTAGTTTAACTTCAACTCTAATCACTATTATATTGAGTAAATATTAGATTAACTCCAATGATTTTACAGCTATTAGCTTAACTTCAACTCTAATCGCAGTTATATTAGATAACTATTAAATTGTTCCAACAGTGATACAACTATTTAAATAAATTTAGATGAACTCCATCTCTTAGCATGAGAAGTTCCATGATTGCAGTGAAACCATGCACCAAGAACAATCACTTAGGTAATGTGCAAATTATGTAATAGTTAAACTCCATATGGCACTTGGGAGTGAAGTTAATGTGCATAATGCATAGTCTAAGCTTTATATTAACTTTTAAATTAACTATTAGATGCACCTATTAGCTTAACTCCAATGATGATACCACTATGAGCTTAACAACCATAAATTAAGTTGTTATTATATTAGCTTAACTATTAGATAAAGTAACGGACACATTCTTTAATTAAAAAAACATTATCAATATGTCAAATATATACCTCTAGAAGTATTTCAAACTTATTAATCTTAGTAATATGGTTGGTGCTAATTTTAATGACATTGCTATAACTATATATATCTACATAGTAAGACTCTTGGTGGACTCTTCAACATAAGTTATTTTTGGTGTTCACTATTTTTTCTAGACAGTCATTAAGTCTTAGCAGGTATTAATATAATTACAGTGAGGGCAGCTATAAAGACAACAGAAATTCCCAAGAAACTCTCAATAGAATTTGAGCCTACAGGAGGTTACAACCATTCCAATTTCTTTTTCTATGATCATTGATGTGCCTCAAGGAGCCAACCGCAAACAACTCAACATGGAAAACATGGCATAAAAATAGAAATAGTTTGGCATAAAAATAGCAACTTCCTCCAAATTTTCGAAATTGATAGGTGTTCACATGAAAAAATTAAAAGGTTTTTCAAGTGGCTGATAATTCTTACATTACCAATTTATTTTTATATTCAATATTCAAGTACTAACCCCAATCCCCTGGACGCTATACCCTCATTGTGCTTTCTACCCACATCTCTGTAATTTTTTTCAGGAATGGAGATTTAATTTGAAGCTAAGCTAAATACTTTTATTTTTTATATACATCTAATGTTTTAAATTTTTTAACAAGTTCATCATTCAAATATAGATCATTAACTTTAAATTTTTTAACAAGTCCATCATTCAAATATAGATTATTGAATAAAAAGTTATTATGAAAAGGTAAATTCATTTATCAATGAATGGCACAATTGGGATTAAAACGTTTTTGAAGAGGCCATATATACCCAAAACGTCCCAAGAAAATCAAGTTTGAAAATTACAAATTCTGACGTTGCTTGGAGTGACAATACGCCATTACACTGATTTATTATTTTCTTGGTCTTTTCAGCCATTAACATTATTTGGTAATTCAGCCAGTTGTGCTATCCTGTGTCGTTAATTCCAATCTCTCACAAGGGCTACCAGTATTATGAGGATTTTTCAATGTTTTATCCAGCTATTATTAACATTATAATTGTAAACCTTAAAGAAATTGCCAATATAAAAATTGCCGATATATTTTTCTTGTGAAAAAATTAAAAATAAAAAAACAATCCAGAAAACTTAAATGAGAGATTAACCAATATAATACAATGATCTGAAACTATGAAAGAGAAATTAAAGAGCATCATATTAATTAATTCACAATTCACATACCTGCAATCTCATCTCATTTAAGATTACAATTTAGGGACATGTCAAAAAAACTAAAACTATTTATATGATATGTTTTTTATTTATTTAAGATAAAAATTATTCTTCTATAAATAGTGTATAAATAGTGATTTCATTACAAAATTTAAAGAGATTAGCTGATCTTATCTCTTCCTATTGAATTCTACACCATTGTTACAACTTACACTGAAGAAGAATCCATAATCTAACCAGTGAATCCTGTGATATAAACATACACATGTAACGAAAATAAAAACATATAACAATCAACTCATTCACTATTTTCAAACCTACAAATGGATTCACTATTTTCAAACCTACAAATGGAGGGCATATTTTTTTATGCACAAAAGGTTTTGGTGTCAAACAAAAAATAGAAAGAATCTCAATATCCATTGCAGTCAATCAATTTTTCTCCTGCCTGCCGTTCAGAAAGTAGGTATGATAATCAACTTCAACTGTGTTCGATCCAATCGACTTTTGCTCTGATGATGTATATGATAATCAACTTCAACTGCTCGATCCAATCGACTTTTTCTCTAATGACACTGCGTATATATCAACATATACACATAAATCCCGTGATCAAACATCAATCCAACTCTGCTTCTGAGAATACATAGGCTTGACTGATCAAAGCATAGTGCTTGACAACTTCATCGATCTGAACCAACAATAACAAATGTTCGAAACTGGCTAAATTGCAAGGGATAGTGAGGAACCCAGCATGATCGATTCCAAACTCCTCTCCAGTCTCTCCAGAAGAAGAGCACGTATGAAGTGATGATTCAAATAAGAGATACCAACAAAAAAAACGAATACTCAGTCCAAAGTAAAATCTTTGGCAAATTTGATGAAATCGTCAAAATTAGAACGCTTAAAAATGTAGACTTTTCCAAAATGAATCGGTTAAACCAAGAAGAAGTGATGATTTCAATCCAGTAGATACCCATGTAAAATTGTTGCCAGTTAAAAAAAATGACAATTAATAAATACTAGCCTCCATGGATTACTCTGGAATCATTTCCAGAAAATGAGAAGAAGAATAGCTAGAAAATCAATATAGTCCAATGACCATTATGGATACTGCAACATATTTACATCCTCATGCTATCCTCGCAGGCTCGTGTTCTGTATTCTGCCATTTCCATGCTTCAATTCGAAGTTCGAACTCAACATTGTTTTTTTGAAAGAGGTCTGGGAAAATGGAAGGCGGTCAATAACATTTGAATTTTTGAATTTTGATTTTGAAATTTAAACCGGGCATGCATTTGAATTTTTAATTTCAAATTTGAATACATGCAACATTACATTTAATGATACATACCATGCTACCAACGCAGCTGGCCCTTGATATTATGCAAACTGTGAAATGACATTAAAGTAAGGAAGCGTCGTCGGGCGCATGGATGCGAGGTGCCATGAATGCTGCAACCCCATGGAGGATGGCAATCCATAGGCTTCGATGATACATATGCAAGCATGGCCATACCCGGACAGAGTCTTAAAGACTCTGCAACGAGGTGCATAGCAGTCGCCGTACAAGCCCCCAGTCATTCATTTAAGTTTTGCTTTTGCAGGTACGTCGCGAGTCGTCGGAGCTCATGGATGGATGATCGATGGATCCCTGAGCTGACAGAGTCTTTATGACTCTGCAGCTCTATTGTTAGCTCTCGCCTTTTTTGTGTGGTGGACACTCATGGTATACAACATGACACATGTTCAAATAACAATCAAAATGTACAGTGATTGTGAAGAGCTGCAGAGATCACATGGAGGTGGAGGTGAAGATTATGTACCGCGTTTGTAATGATAAATCCGGCAAAGTGTTCCAACTTGAAAGTGACTGTGCTCCACTTTTCACTAAATATATAATTTGTAATCCATGTTTACACCAATATTTTCGATGTTGATTTTGTAAAATAAAATTAATTAAAATGTATATGTTTTTTTAAGTGAAGTTTGTAGGCATTCACTTTTTGTATGAACTCAAAAATAAAATGAGGCGTCATTACTATTACCATAATTTTTTAGTGTTAAAACACATTATTAATAATATAATCTTTTTAAAGTTAAAAAATGCTAATCATTAGGATTATTTTTAGAGTATTTTTATTGAATTTATTAAAATAATTAAGGTAAAAAAAAATTTAAAAAAATAGAAAATTACATGAAGAAAACTAAAAATTACTCACTAAAAAATTTGTCCAAGCCAAAAATGAGAACACATGGAGCATTGATACTAAGCCCGAAAAGAATAAGGAAGCATTAACCAATAAGCCCATGAGCCAACATTCTTAAAGAATCCTTTGAACTCATGGATTCTTAGAAAAAGGCATTAGAATTTACCACTATGCACAACAAAATGTTTGTAATTACATCGGGATACCAAAATGTAGTAATTGCATCTAGATCTTGATCATTCTGAAAAAAATGACATTTTAATGGAGCAACACGATCTGTTTATTCCTATAGAGATTCTAATTCCATGTCTATTTTTTGAAATATTTTACAAAGAATTTATTTTTTGTAGTATATGAAGCATGTCTAGTGTTTATTCTAAATTCTCTGCATAGTGACATGACATTTCTCTGCATGAAAGATTTGGTTTTGCAAGTCTTCTAAGCCATTGGATGGACCAAAAATATGTTTAGACTACCCTATTGCAATTGTAGCCATTAAAGAAGCTAGATGTGTTGAGTCAATGACCACAACTTGACAACTTTGGGTAGAAAGTATCGTTGGGTGTAAATTGTTCACTAGAAGATGAGTAAAAAAAGACGAAGTTTCAAATGAGTAATTGTGGCCATTGAGGCAATAATGAGAGGATTCACTTCCCATTTCTAATGTTATTATTGCATTTAGTGTAAGTCTGTCCAGAGAACAGAGGCATCGATAATTTGTGTGCAACTTGTTAATTTTTATTGAATGTGCATATTGTGAAAATTTTAAAGTATTGTATATTTTTTATTATTCCTATTGTTCAAGTTTAGTGTAAAGAAATCAAATG
The DNA here is from genome assembly GCA_001517045.1 of Pseudotsuga menziesii. Lineage (NCBI taxonomy): Eukaryota > Viridiplantae > Streptophyta > Pinopsida > Pinales > Pinaceae > Pseudotsuga > Pseudotsuga menziesii. Next base: position 58,573 of record LPNX010022411.1, read on the forward strand.
AAGAAACAATCCATAAAATGACATAACTTAAATCATTGTGTGTAGAAGCTCTGTCTTACCACTAGATGGTCACTAGTTTAGTTTTGTCTATAGTCTGTTATATGTTGGTGGGTCTTGTGAATCCAAGACCATCAATTACATGCTATCCTTGTATGTTAATGTGTTTGAGTACACGTCAAGTTGTATGATTGACTTTTGACTGATTTTCTAACATTTGAGTTGGCAACCTCGGATACATTGGCAGAGTGAAGTGTGTCAATATAGTTAGTCATTACAAGTGTGTCAATGATTGTTACAGGAAATTGTATCTTAACTGGATCAAAGCGGTAAGATCTAATTTGATGGTTGAAAAAGAGCGTAGTTCGTGAGATTTCAGAGTGGATCACGATTCAAATGAAGACTAGACCATACATAGATTAGAGTTGAAAAATTATGTGTGCTTTTATTTGTAATGTAAACATTAAGGGGTGGGGGGGGTGTTAGAGTTAATGTTTATCATGTGCTAGATAAAGTTCTAGATAATATTGAGTGGTTGATGTAGATAGAGATGTAATAAATAAGGTGTTGACTACACTATGGAGAAGTGTCTAGAATAAAGACTTTATAGTCATGTTGATTTTGTTTCTAGATCAATGGTCGAGAGTTATTAACCAATTTATAAATATGTGTGCTTGGATTGAAATGAAAAACAATTAAGTTTATGTGTGTAATATGGTTTACCAATAAATATAACATTGTAATCCCCCATGCTCCTCAACTTTCTTTTCAACTTGATCTCTTCAATGTATTCGTATGGTTGTTGGTGGGGCATGAGAAACTAAAATTTTAGTTAGATTCATTGGTGTTTTGAAAGCTTTAAAGTATTAATTTAATTTCATATATCCCTATATATCTGTATGGATTCTAGAATTTGAATTGTTTTGAAGGATATACTAATGCTTTGGTTCTATTCCAGTTAAATCTATAGATTTTTGTTTTTGGACACAACATGAGCATTAATTGATGAGCGAACAAATAGACATCAAAAGTATGCTCTAGGTAAATTCACTGACCACTTATCAACTTGTAAGTGTGTTGAGAAGTGAGCTATTCATAATAAAGGAATGTTGTGCAGACTTCTTCATTCCACACTCCATTTCTCTAAAAATGGGTTTATTTCATCTCTTAACCAAAGCATTGGTTTTCCCTTTAGTCTTAGAAAATGGGTTGGTTACATCTCTTGGCTAGAGGTTTGTTTTCATCTCTTAAGTAATGAAGCATGGGAGTAGATCAAAATGCACTAGTTGTATCTCTTGGCCAATGAAGCTTGGAAATGGAGTTCTTAAGCAATGCTTTAGTTGTATGAGCTTGTAAAAGTGGTCACCCCATCACCAAAGACTATACACATGGATAACATGTGAAAAAATGCATACAAATATTTGTTAGAAAGGTGATGTGTAACAACCTCAACATACCCAAAGGTGGACACTTTGAAAATGAGTGCCAGTTAATAGTATGAAGACATTTTTTATAAAAATAAAGTGTATTTAATTAATGTAAATTAGGATATTAAATTAATGCATCATTGAATTAAAGACTTTTCCAACTCAAATTAAGACTTCCCCATCCTTTGTAACTCCTAAGTTGAAACCTAACAAATCCATTAATAAATCAAATTTCCTTACTACAAGGAAAAATAAAACCTCAAAACTTTTGATTCAACAAGAAAAGTAATCAAAGTATTTGATTCAAGAACAAGTATTCTATCAAACATCGACCAACTTAGACTATATAGAAAATAGCAACACAAAATTTTTATATACAAAGTAATATAAAAGAGACAAGCCCATGTTATAGTCCCTACCAACCATGACTAATAAAATGAGTTGTTCCTTCTTTAGTTTCTAAATTGTCTTAATATTTCTAACTTTAATAAAATGCCTTGTTTCTCCTACAACTCTTATGTAAGGATTTTTAAAACATTGGTGAAGGTGGTGGTTCCCATATTTTTCATTTGGTTCATTTATCATGGACAAGGAGAATTAGTTGGAAACTAAGCTTGGTACAAGTGAATTGATATTCCTCACATTTTTTTTAATGTAACTTTCTGCAGTCATAGCTTCAAAATGTGCTTTCAAATTTATGAGTTTTTTAGATGCAACTAATTTAAAGGTTATCATCAACTTTGCAACATGTAAGGATATCATGTTTTCTTACTCTGTTTATGATGTGGATAACTTTAACTACAAGATTTTGAATGATTTGTCACTCAACATTGTTCAATAGATCTCTCTACTCAGACACCACATCTAAATGGTTAATTCCATGATTAATGGTCTCAATGTTGAATTCTAGAGAATCTATATAAAAATTATTCAAAACTGCTAAAATAAAGCAATGTCCATCATAACCTATAGATATCATTACAGGGAAAAAACCAATCATTAGAGGTTTCAACATAAGCACTTCTCACTATTTTATTTTTAGGGGAGGTGAGGAGGGCATGTGTTTATTATTAATTATGATGTATAAGTGAGTAGTGTTATAGTATTATAAGGTTCATCAATTTTAAGGTCAATTAGAAAATCAAAATTTGTAAAAAAAATGATAATAAAACAATAGATAATGGTATTTATATAACATAAAAGTAATTATCCTATACAAAACCATGATGTGTATCATTGCATATCATACCATGTGCACTACATTAGGATAGTGATTTATCAATTAATAATAGGGATCAAATTTTTTGAGTTAAAGATAAGAAAAAATAAGTAACAAGATGAAATTAAATGATAAAATAAATTACACGTCAAACAAATTGATCCCTCTTGGTATTTGATAAATTGAATGTAGAGCACCTCATTATAATTGTTTCGAATGCATAATGAAATGGATCAGTAAATTCACTTTCTACATAATGAAATGGATAAATATGAGCTACATTAAAGTATTTATTTAATCTTAATAAGTTGAAAAAGTCAAAATTGATTAACATTGAGAGTTTACATTCTTAAAATTTATTTCAATATGCTACAAGCTAATCATATGTGCCAAATGTTAACTTACATAGAATGATTGTTTCGTGCAAGATTGGCTAAAAGAAGTAAACATGAGAAGGAGGACTCTCATTATTCATATCCACCATTGCTCCATAAAAATATTTTTAGGATAGAGGCAAGTAATATAGCCTTAACTTATTACTCGATTAAAAATGTGGAAAAAAAATAAAGGTAATGTGAATTTAGGAAAACAATTTGTAGAAGGAAGGAAAAATGAACTAGAATGAAAGGAGATGAGAGGTATAATACATCATTTGATGAACAATATTTCAAATCAATTTAGTTGTTTCTTCATCGATACTTTGAGACCCATCAATGATGAAGAATCTATTCTTCTACCTAAATGCAAATTGATGTTAAATAAGAATAGATTTTTGTGAGGTTAAATAAGAGTAGATTCTTTGTTGAGTTCAAAATCAAGTAAATAAACCCCATCATGTATGTACAATCTGGATATGTTCATTTGGTTTATGGGGATAAGGGATTCTATGAGCCCCATGGCTCTCATTAAGGCCAACACTAGCCAAATGAGATAATAAAATGTTACTAAATGGGATTTATGTAATATGGGGGAGATATTGTTACCTCAAATAACATTATGTTACCAAAAATAAAAAGAAACTAAAAAAAAACATGTTGCGTCATAAAATAAAACATTAAAACAAACAATTTAAGATTAAAAAACAAATTATGACATAAAAAAAAAAAAATACAACTCAAGATATTAGATCCATGTTGATGCTTGATATATTCACGTTCAATACATCTATGTTGGTGTTTAGATAATTGGACTAACAACTTCCTAATGTTTTTAGAATTAAAAATTTTACTTTCTTTTCAACTTAATTGAACTAACTCAGGTGCCATTCAGGTGCCATTCAGGTGTTAGTTCAACTTAATTGAACTAACACTAGCCAAATGAGATAATAAAATGTTACTTATGGGATTTATGTAATATGGGGGAGGTATTGTTACCTCACATAACATTATGTTACCAAAAATAAAAAGAAATTAAAAAAAAATCATGTTGCCTCATAAAATAAAACACTAAAACAAACAATTTAAGATTAAAAAAAAAATTATGACATAAAAAAGTTAAGATAAAAAAAAAATTACAACTCAAGATATTGGATCCATGTTGGTGCTTGATATATTCACGTTCAATACATCTATATTGGTGTTTAGATAATTGGACTAACAACTTCCTAATGTTTTTAGAATTAGGAATTTTACTTTCTTTTCAAGTTAATGAACTAAGTATTCTAATGTTTTTAGAATAAGAACAAATATTATTTCTTTTTAAAAAAACCATATCTTGCTTTTTTTCCACCAAATCCACATAACCAATGTTTGAGATCAACTTTTCATCTTCAAAGTTTACGCATTAAGGCTTGCCAAGCTCATTACTCTTTCCTTTAGATTATACATGTAAGGCACCCGATTCTTCTAAAATGATTTCAACTTAAAATTAAACTATAGTTTTTTCAAATTCTTTTTTCATGACCTTTTGATTTTATAATTTTATAAATTGTTTTTACCTTTTTCTTTGTTAGTCCCACCTATGGCAGAGACTAAATATGTTCCACCATTTATAATATTTAACACCTAATACATCACTAATTATCAAGTTTACAAAGTCATTAAAGATTATTGTTTTTGAATATTGTGTATTATGTTTTATTTCCAAGTTGATTGGGCAATAACTTTATATTTGATATTTTTTATTATTAAACTTATTAACAAACAATACAAAAAATTCATATACTTTATAACATTACACAAATATTATTTTAACATTTTATGGTAACTTCCACTAATCTAACCTCCATATTATATCCACACATTTAATTTAATTTAATTTATGTGTACACCGCACATTCCATTTGATTTCTAGAAACATCTATTCCATTTGATTTCGAGAGACATCCATTTATGTAATATTAATTTTCATTTAATTTATTAAAAATTATATTAATTAATTTAAAGTTTTTATCCATCTAAATTTTAATTATTTTAATGAGATGCATTGTGAAATTACCATATTGATTATATTAAACAATTTAAACTTAATTATCATTAATAAGCAAACAAAACAATTTAACTTGGAATTAAGTAAAAAAAACTTATATTAAATCATTATTGTATTGCAAATTATTAAGATAAAAATGTTGTAAGGTATAAATTGATATGTTTCATAAATTGAAACACATTTCATTCATATTTTATGTTTTTTTTTTAAAGACTTTATAAATCATCTTTATAGTCTTCTTCTTTCATACATATCAAAACAAAAATGTTTGAAGAGTTGTTCCTTTTCAAAATCTATGCTCATATCTGAAATAATTCCACAAAAAACTGAACATATGTAACTTTCCAACCATCATTTAGACCACATCTATGATATCAACTATTTATATTTTATGTGAATACTATTTGTTTCTTTTAAAAATTAAATTAATTTTTTTTAGATATATCAAGTAACAAGAAGAGTGATCCAATTTCTAAAGGTGTAATTTTTTTTAATCTTAAAATTATTGTAAGATGAAATGAGTATAATTTTTTAAGCCTACACATTTTCTCTTTTATTTCATTTTTTATAAAAACATTATGATACATCACATTACACAACTTTAAGCGTTACAACATCTTCCCCATAATCTATTGTAAAACACCTTGTCACTTTCTATATAATCAAAATTAGTTTCCATTGGATGTAGCTTGGATGGTTGGGAGGAATGAATGTTACCCTCTCCACGGAGGTTCTATTCTTGTAAGTGACATGATGCTCTTGTGAACCCCTATGTAATGCTTGATATGCTCTATATGGCTATACCTTGATTCAATGATATATATGGTCATACCTTGATTCAGTGTGAATATCAAGTATTAGGATTTTCCGTGGATTAGCCTCTAACAAATGGTGAACCACATTTTAAAATAATCAAAATTACTATTTATAAATAAAATAAATAAATATCAAAACCAATAAAATCACTTTTACCTTACACTTTACCAATTGAAATGGAAAAGTCTACAACAGAACTGTGGTAATCACAGAAACTATACAAATGAATTTATATGGAGTGCAAATATTTATATAGACGTGATAACCTCCGCAACTTCTGGGAAAAGACCGTTTAAAAGATGAACTGCAACTTACATACAGTAAAAAGGAAGGGAAAGGACATGTCCAACTGTAAAGTAAGTGGTCTTGGTCACCTGTCGCTAATAAAATAAAATACAACTTGACACCGATTTTGAAGAGCTGCAGAGATCACATGGAGGTGAAGATGATGTACCCTGTTTGTAATGATAAATCCGACAAAGTGTTCCAACCTGAAAATGACTGTGCTCCACTTTCCACTAAATATATATTTTGTAATCCATTTTTATATCAATATTTTCGATGCCAATTTTGTAAAATAAAATTAATTATAATTTATATTTTTCTTTTACGTGAAGTTTTCCTTTCTGTATGAACTAAAAAAATAAAACAATGAAAAATATGGGACGTCATTACTATTATTATAATATTCTTAATGTTAAAACACATTATTAATATCATAAATAATATTTTTATTAAATTTAATAAAAAAATAAAGTAAAAAAAATAAATTAAAAATATTTAAAAATATAAAAAAACTAAAGTTTATTATGAACCAAAAAAAGTTGTGTTGCATCATATTTCCTTAAAATTCTTTGAATTTACCACTAAGCACAGCAAAATGTTGGTAATTGTATCCCGATACCAAAATGCATTAATTGCATCCTAATCTGGTCATTCTAAATTCCATGTTATTTTTAATTCCATGTTTATTTTTGAAACATTTTTCAAAAAGATTATCCTTTGTAGTATATGAAGCCTCTTTAATGTTTATTCTAATTATCTATATAGTGACATTTCTCTATATGCAAGATTCAGTTTTGCAGATCTTTTAAGCCATTGGATGCTCCAGAAATATGTTTAGACTACCTTATTGCACTTGTAGCCATTGAAGAAGCTAGACTTGTTGAGTCAATGGCCACAATTTGACAACTTTTGGTAAAAAGTAACTTTGAGTGTAAATTGTTCACTAAAAGATGAGTAATCATGATCTGCCTTAACAATGGAGCTGCATTTTGTTGTATCTGCATAAACATGATACCTATTGGTGATGGAAGCCAAAATATTACCGTGAAATCATTTTTATCATAGAGAATGCATAGCTTAGAGGCTTGGTTGCTTTAGCTTTATATTATCAACTTGTCCAGTTTTGCTTTTATAATAAAAGAACGGGTTTTAAATAAAACTGATTTTGTGATATTAAATAAGAATATATATTTTTTTGTTTTCCAAACCAACTAAATAAACCCAACCACTATACATGGATATGTTGATTTGGTTGATGGGAGCAAGGGATAATATGAGACTTGTGGCTATAGTTATGGTGAACACTCGAAAATGGGATTCTTGGTATCATGCTCTTGCATTTTAGTAATTATAAGATTAGACTGACCACTCTCTGATGTTTTTAGAATTAAAAATTGTATTTCCCTTTCAAGTTAATTGAACTAACTATTCTCTAATGTTTTTAGAAAAAAATATTTATTATTTCCTTTACAAAAAATCATATCTTGCATTTTCCACCAAAACCACATAGTCACTCTTTAAATCAACTTTTGATCTTTAAAATTTCAACATTATGACCCACCATGTTTCATCACTACTTCCTGTAGAACACCTAATTCTTCTCAAATATTTTCAACTTAAACTTAGATTAAGTTTTGTTCAAAGTTCTTAATTTTTTCTTCCATAATTTTTTTTATCTTTTTAATAATTTGTTTATTGCATACCATTATTACTTTCTTTATGTGTTTTAAAAAAAAATTATTTGTATTAATAAAAATACTTTACAAACATTTTATTATCATTTTTTCTCAATCATAACTATCTTACTTTAAACATTTAACGTAATTTATTTAAATATTATAGTTAATTCTTATAATGTAAAAAGTGTCTCACATTTTTATGTTGAAATTTCAATATTGTTATAATTAATGTTATTAATGTAAAATTTCTATGTTTTATTTTTATTTGGAATATACTTTTTTATTATTTAAAGAGTTTAGATTATTTAAAAGATTATATATCCCAACACTACATCAAAATGACATATTCTTTATCAATTACCTCAAATTTAAATGTTAGAAAAAACTATGAATGGCACATTCTTTATCAATTATCTCAAATTTAAATGTTAGAAAAAACTATGAAAATTATTTTGTACAAATAAAATAACATATAAAACCATATATATATATAATATCCATACAAAGAAATACCAATTAACAAAACTTTTGCTTGGCGTACTTTTAAAAATAAAAAAAATTCGGCAAAGGTGGGCGCATTACGATAATGAAATCGCATAAAACCCAAACTAGTTATGCATGCCGCGCGGCAAGTAGAACTATCATTGTGTTGCACGAGGCAGTAAAGGATGACATCACCTCCCATAAGAGAATACTACGATCCCCCCGCAAGGAAAGTAACCTGGGCATCCAACGGGTTAGCCAGAAGCCCCACCGCTTGGCTCACAAACTCAACAGGCCTCACCATGAGGTTTGAACATGAGACCTTATGGGGACCAAACTCCACAAAGACCAACTGATCTACACCTCATGGCTAAAAAAAAGGGAAAATGCTTCATCAAGTGATGAAAATATAAACGCAACAAAGTTTCAACGAGAAAGCAGCACCTGTCTGCATCAAACTTGGTCATCACTGGTTAGCCAAAAGATTATTCCAAACTTTATGATCACTTGTTGGCCAAAAGATTATTCCAAAATTTTGATGAATATATTGGGATGATTATGTAGTTTGAGGAAACTTTAATAGATCGGGAATATGGAGTTTGACCAAACTTTCCTCTTATGTTTATCATTCTAAATCGAATCAACGACAACAATGATATGGAGCAATGGATTGGAAGTAACATCGTAAGAGGAGACTGGCACACAGGTAGGAGGTAAAACAATTTCATTCTTTCTTAACATGAAGAGATTGTTAAATTATGATAGGGCAATATGTTTTTAATATCACCAGTATAGATCCATCTAAAAGGGGATCTATCAAGCACCTAGAGGAATCAAATATAGGTGTAAACTTTTTTTAGGGTGGAGGTGTTGAAAAAATGTGTAATCTGATGTTTATGGTTTTAGTTTATCTAATTTATATTATCTTATATATTTGCAATTCTAAATAATTTAAATTTAATTTAATCCAACATGTTATTTTTAATAATATTTTATTGTTCTTTATAAAAGACATGTGTCAACTCTAGGATGAGCACGGATGTTATTTTTAATAATATTTTATTGTTCTTTATAAAGGACATATGTCAACTCTAGGATGAGCACGGAAATAATTACACATCTCTCCCATACTAAACTGTAGAATGCATCTCTCCAATGCAATTAAGAAAAAGTAAAATTGTATTAAATTTAATAAATTTTCCATTAACTTAATAAATTATTTTCATGTACACAACATTTTTTTTTCTTATTACTAACTTGGTAATGGCCAAATCACACTCTCCAACTTATGTAAAAGGAAAAATAATAAAAATTAAAATTTATAAAATAGAATATTAAATTATGGGTTATTGGGAAGTGATATGAATTTTTAATATTTTTAATATTAATTATGAATATTTAAATTAAATTATTTTAATATTGGGCTTTTGTTGTTACCTCATTTGTTACTAAATTGTAAATGAAAATATAATTTAATAAATAAACTAAAATTGTAATGGTTAATAAATTGTCTTTATTTTGTATTTTGGTTGTTGCGTTAAATAAATAGATCACGACAACCTTTGTATATGGTTTTTTTTTCCAAAGTTTAAGTTGGAAAAAAGTAAATGTAAAAGAATAAATAACCATTAGTGGTAGTTATTGTTCGCAACTTTTATTAAGTATTTTTTCTCAATAATAGTCCAAATCTTCACGTTGGTATGTTCGATCATGATGTGTTTTAACTTCAATGTCTTGGCTATTTGTCTCCTTGCTCATTCACCTTTTCAAATTTTGAAACAATATATTATGGTAAATTACTTAAATAATTTGGTTTATAAAACTTACAATTTAGTTAATTGTAAGATATCTTTGGTATGAGAGTGGAGAAAATTATATTTTGGTAAATCATTTTCTAAAAGTTTTAGTTATTTTGTTAAGTTTTAACATGTTAGATTATAAATTAATTAATGAGAAATTTATTTTTAATTATTATAGTATGTGAGTTTTTAGTTACTGTAACAAATTTCAACATTAGAGTTTATATATTTGAAACATAAAAGTGTTTAAGAACAGTGTATATTGCCCATTATATAATCAATATTTACACTTTAAGGCTCAAAAAAGGTCGATAATATTTTTGAATATATGTGTGTGCATGTTTTCTAAAAAATATAGGTAAAGAATTTTGATGTCAATGGTAGGAAAATAATTTTCCTTAAGTACTATTGATGTCTATAAAAGCTACTTTGACATTGAGTTGGAGAGAATTCCTTATTTCTAATTGATTCCATGATAGAACAATGGTTTTTTCATATAATTGATTAAACATGAATTTGATTATTTTCCAATAGTTTGATATGTTATGGATTTCATTCTTTAGAGATATGGGGATCAACCTAGATCATAAATAATCCTCAACATAATAGAAGAAATAATATATTAACCTAAAAAATAAAAATACATGAGAGGGCCTCAATTTATAGGATTGGGGAGGCTAAACAAAACCGAAGAATAGTTGGGTGGTTGAGAGTGCCTACATGAGCTTACTACTCACACAAGATGAAATACCCATCACGTTCACTGAACCACTAGGACGAAGATCACTGGATAATGGCACACACAAAACTTGTTGTAACTTAGCACTAAGTAGGAGACTTAACTCAGCAATTCCACTTTAGTTAATCCCCTCATCAAATTCCTTGCGTGCTTGACTTTTCAGTTTTGTAGCAATCACAAGGTTCATTAACTTGGAAATAGAATGTAGTGAGCTTCATGCTCAATTTGATGGTTTTTATAAGATTCCCTAGGTCTTTGGGCCAACTTTGGAATTAAATGAGCCACTTGCTCAATCCCCCCACCCAGGGAACATGAACACAATTTTAGGGATTTTGCTTCCTACAACAGCTAGAAAGTGAAATGCTCGTGCTGCCACTTGTCAACCAGCCTTCTACAACTGCTCATTTATCCTAGTGGATCAACGAACACTCTTTCAACAGTATCCTTTGGATAGGTGTCTCTTCAATTTAATAATTAAAATAAATAAATATTCAATTACAATTATTCTTGACCAACTTGGTCATAAAAAATTTACAATAAATTTAACATAATGTTTTTTCTAAAATAAATAAAAATATTTATTTTTCAATTCCAGGTGTGTTAGAGATGCGAGGGTTACAAGGGTAAAGGTCTTGCATAGCTTATGTAAGCTAATGAATTTTTAGTCCTTGTATTATTGCAGGTGTTTTCAAAGAAAGGATTAGCCCCCCTCCCCTTGCGCTCCAAAACAACTATCAAGCCTAAGGTAACAAACATCAAGGTGGCATAAAAAAAAACTAAGGGAAACATTGAGTACACTCTCTCAACTATAGAGTGTGGGTAACAAATTTTAACCCAAAAGGAGGTAGGTGAGAATTTAACGTTCCCATGTGAATGGGCTCATGGTGCCATCCAGCTGTAAGGAGTAAAATCTAAAAGGGTTAAACCCTAAGCGGAAGCCAAAGGTTTTGGTTTAATCTACATTGATGATTTGTGAGGAGAGTCGAGGGCTCTCGGCTCTTTCAACACTCGACTCCGCAGACTCCAACATCACACTCCAACATTTTCATCACCACTCCAATGGTCTTCGACTCCATGGTTCGGCCCTTCGCACAAATGGGTAATTTGTTCCTTCACAAAAATTAGTTTTTCAGTTTGCTGTAATTTATTTTTATAATGTCGAAATGTCAAAAGTTTAACCTCTGTCCATTTTTTTCTTGGAAGGAGGTTTCGATGATTGATGTTTGGCTTGAAAGAGCTCGGGTCGAGGGTAACTGGTGTAAAAAAGGTTCTGGTAATACCTATAAGCCTTGGAACCCTATGGTCCTTGACGGTCTATGGTGTGAATGAAAGATGAAACAAAGTTTGCTTTTGGGTTTGTCTTCGTTTGGGAGATACAAGGGTGTTGGGGCCTGGAAATTCGCAGGCGACAACAGTAAGGGATTCACCCCAATCAACGTTCCCAACTAGCCCGTTGACTGTTTGGTGTAGTGAATCCATCTGCTTTGCGGTTCGGCTACCGTAGGTCAAGGTAACAAAAACAAAGGGGTTTTACCGGTTGCGGCCTGGTCCACCGAGTTTTTTTGTAATTTTTTGACTTAATGTATGATATGCAAGTGCCTAACTAAATGCAAGGTGATCGGAATGCGAGGAGCCATCACAATGTGATGCGCAAGTTCTTACCTCTCGTCTTAAGGCGCGCAAGCTTTTAAATCACATACAGCAAGTAAATAAGCTAACTACCTAAATCTATCCCTAGGGAGCAAGGTTATCATTCGTTAGCGAGAAATACATTCCATACATGCATTATAAATAGTTACAGACAGCTGATACTTCATTCAAAACACATGAACAATTACAGATATTTAAACAACCAGATAGCCGATTATTTTACGAACAACATTTATTACTCACAGTGGAAGAAATCCTAAAGATACTGAAGAACATTTAACAAGAACATAGGTTTAGGAAATTAAATACTCTCATAGTAAATGAAACATAGCTGAAAACAAAATAGTTCCTCTTCAACATTATTCATTGAGTCGCATTGATACATTCCACATTTCACTCTCTCCAGCAGGCAAAATTGCAGTTTCCTTTGCAAAACGAAGTAGTTCCTCTAACAAGTAAACATTTACAAAATTTTCCAGGGAAAAAGCCCTGTCTCCTTCCTACTTTCAAATATTTAAACTATAATTACAGAGCGTTTCGTTTTCCCCGGATGCATGATCTTTCATTTCCTCTAACGCTTCGCATTTCTTGTCTGTATGTAATCATGGACCACTTGGTAACTGATGAATTCTTGGGCTCGTGCCATTATAGCTCCGGGTTTTGTCTTCTACTCCCCTGGTTCTCCTGGCGATCCCTCCGGTTTCAGTTATATTCTTGCAAAACGGTCCGTCTTTCTCAGCACCACAGTAGAGTACTTAATCTCCTCAAAACCGCCTGCCATCAATCGACCAGCATCATTCAAAACAGCAAATATTATCAATTAAATGACTATTCCACAAGGAAATGGCGAGGCGCACCATCTACGGGCCTGACAAACCTAGCCTACGACAGTCAACAAGAAACACACTGGCGGGAAAACTTAAAATCGGCAATCGAAAGGACATAACATCGGAGGCCAAGGGGCTTTCCCAGCCGCAACGGCGAAAGAAACCCAAATCACAGACAAGCGACAAGCGTGCAAGAGAGGCTTTAATCGGAAGTCGGAAGGATATGAACTTCGGAAGCCAAAAGACTTGGAGTGTCGCAACGGCGAAAAAGAGAAAACTAAAGCCTTGTGATGCAAGTCGGACGTCGGACGACTTTTCGTTTCGGAAGACAAAAGGCTTTTCCATCTGCAACGGAGGACGAGACACGACTTCATGCCCGCAACCAAATAGGTTAAAACGCATCGGCCATCGACGCCTTCACACTTCAGAAGCTAAACTGCTTTAGGAGCCGCAACGGCGGACGGGACATGGTTCGAACTTCCGATCAAAACAACGAAAAAACTAAGTGCTTCAGTCAAATTCAAACATTCAACAATTGTGACCTCAGTAGAGACAACTGGTTTGATCAATAAACAAAACAATCTTAACAGCTAGGGCTCGCCATAAACTTCAGCGCAATAAAAAACTAGACCTTGGTCAAGAGTCAAGCTTTGTATTCATTTAAAGATTGAAACACATGCCAACAACTCCAAGGATTCAAAGATTAAAACAAAATCATGATGAGGGTCCCGAATTTAAGAAAATTGGGGAGAAAATTTGTAGCTGCAACAACTGGCGATTGCCTGGTGAACCTAGATCTCTGGGCGGTCAACCTTTGAGTGACAGACTATTTAACAAGCAAAAATCATCATATTGACTTCTTCCAGCAATATGGATTTCTTAAATGACAGCAGTGTGTACCCTTAATCATTGATGACAATCCAATTAGGGAGAGTGGAAACCAAAATCGTCAAGTCCAGATAACTATGCCGAGGCCGGAGGATGAATTTCATTATTACTTTTGTCTTCAGGTGGCTAAGAGCTTTGGACACCACAGGATTGGAGCATATGGTAAACAGAAATATTCGTTTATTCCTCATTCCCATGCCATTTTCACACTTTTCTTGTGCTTTTGGACTTTTGTCCTATTTCATATGAGTTTGCTCACATGCCTTTCTTACTGAATCTTGATTCAGGATCCTCTATCCCATAGTGTCCTTTTGTGTGAGTGGTGTACTTCAAGTTTCAGCTCACAGACGGAGAGGATCTTTTGGCAATTCAGTACTTATGATTCAACTCCTGCTTTGATTTATGATGCTTTCATAGGAGTTTTTGACTCTTTATTTTCCTTTTGGCATTCGTTTCTTGGCATGGGATCATTTATATTTAATACATTGTTCACTTTGCTCCTTTCCATGGGTCCTTTGCTGTTGCTCCTTAGAACATTTTAAATGTGACGTGGATGGAGCCTCGACATAGTACCCTAGACTCCTCGAATCTGGTTTACTTCACAGGGGTTAAGCAGGACTTCAATGCACACAGAGTTCTTCGAGAAAACTGCTATACTGGAAGAAGCTCTTTCATATAAATTAGCAACACACAGTCTGACACTAAAACATTTATCAAACCCAAAAATTTCGGATGTATTCCATGCAACCGTAGGTTTGCTCCCTTTATTGAAATCAATGAAACAAGCTAGAACGAAATCAACAAAAGCAAACTAGAAACATGACTCAAAAGACAGCCGGGCGGATTATTTATGTACAAGACAGAAAAAATCAGACAGACTCAGGAAAAATAAGGTTTGAGAACCAAACTATTTACTGGTAGGTTCTCCTCCCACCCCTGCAGATCTTGCAACTTGTAGGTAGAAGGACCAAGCTTGGCTACAATCTGAAAAGGGCCTACCCACAACTGCTGGAATTTCGTATGCTTTCCTTTCTCATCATGGGGGTGGTCCCATTTGAGGACTAAGTCTCCCACTTCAAAGTCTTTTGTCCCAGCTTTATGCTTGTCAAACCATCTCTTAACTGACTCTTGTTGCTGCTTAAAGCGTTCTTTGGCTTTCGACCTGGCTTCTTCAGCTTTCAGGAGATTATATATTCTTATTTGTAAAACTTCATCATCCGACCCCCTAGACTCCTGAGCTAGAATGGAAGATGGTAGCATGATATTGGGAGGAAGGATGGCCTCTTTACTGTAGACAAGGGTATATGGGGACACTCCAATTGCAGACTTGGGGGTGACTCTATCAGCCCAAAGGGCATTTGGTAAGGCTGAGTGCCAACTCCTCTGGTTTTCTATTACAGTCTTCTTCAGAATTCTAATGAGGTTTTTATTAGAGGATTCATCCAGGCCATTCCCTTGCAGATAGTAATTAGCCGAATAATGCAATTTTATCCCTTTATCATGAGCAAACGCAGTCAATTTAATTGATGAAAAGTATTTAGCATTATCAAATACTAACGAAACTGGAACTCCAAACCTGGTCATGATATGATCTTGTAGGAAGCTGATGACTTCGTCTTCATTTATCTTGCGCGGTGGGATAGCTTCGACCCAGTGAGTGAAATAATCAGTCACAGTAAGAATGTACTTGTGCCGCAGGGACGAATTTGGCTTTATTTCTCCAATAATGTCCAGCCCCCATTGCTCAAATGGTTTCATGATCATCACAGGCTTTAGGGGCGCTGCTGCTTTAGGCTGTCTTCCACCACACCTTTGGAAAATATCACACTTTCTGACATGTGCGTGTGCATCCTTGAAGAGTGTAGGCCAGTAGTAATCGGCTCTGAGGATTTTGTGGGCTGTAGTGTCTCCTGAATAATCTCCTCCAGCAGGACCATCATGTAATTCTGACATTACTCTCTTAGCATCTTCCTTTTCCAAACATCTGAGAAGAACTCCATCGTAGTTTTTTCTGAATAGTATTCCTTCAACAAGTTGATAGGAGGCTGATTTAAGACGCAACGCTCTTCTTTGCTTGGAATTCCAATGTTCTGGCAGCAGCCCTGACTGTAAGTAATTTACAAGGTCTCTATACCAAGACTCGGGAGCTGTAAACAAAGGGCATACATCCATTATATGTAATTCGGCATCATCTTCCCAGGCTTGTTCTTCATTGTTCCCACTTTTAGTCATCAATTTGCATAACCCTTGACCTTTGACTATAGATGCTGGCTTGAATTCAAGGTCATACTCTTGAAGAGCTGTTACCCAGTTGCCCCTCCTTTCTCCTAACTCTTTCTGTATGAGAAGGGATCTTACAGCTGGGTAGGGGACTATTACCTTGGTTCGATTCTTTAATATATAAGGCCTGAATTGCTTCACTGCCTTAAACACTGCATAAGCTTTCTTATCAATGGCCGGGTAATTTAACTCAGCCCCCTGCATACCAGTTCTCATAAAGGCGATTGGGAATTCATCCCCCCCATCTTCCTTTTGCGTGAGTACAGCTGCCAGCAAATCATCGGATGCAAATGTATACATAATAAATTCTTTATCAAAGTCGGGGCTTTTCAAGGAGGGAGCGTGTGCAATAGCAGTTTTAATTTTGCTGAAAGCGTCCTTCTCAATATTAGTCCACTTAAATTGTGCATTTTGTTTGACCATCTGCTGTAGTGGTTTGACAGTCTGAGCGAAATCAGGCACAAACCTTCGTACAAAATTTATGGTTCCCATAAACGATTGCATTCCTTTTTTATTATGGGGCATGGAAATTTGTTCAATGGCCTTAATTCTTTCTAGGTCTATAGATATACCCTTCTTTGAAACTATGTGCCCCAGTAACTTGCCCTCAGTGATGGCGAACACGCACTTCTTAGGATTGAGGGAGATGCCATATTTCCGACAGCGTTCAAAAATTTGCTTTAGGTGAAAAGCGTGCTCTCGTCTTTTCTTCGAGAATATTGTAATGTCATCAAGGTACACCATAGCGCTTCGTCCAATTAGTCCACGGAAAGCTATGTCCATAGCTCTCTGAAATGTCGCTCCAGCATTAATCAGTCCAAATGGCATCCTTCTATAGGAAAAAGTTGCCCATTTTGTCTTGAACGTTGTCTTTAATCTGTCTTCTTTGGCTACCAACACTTGATTGTAGCCAGAGAACCCGTCTAATAATGAAAATAGTTCAGAACCTGAAACCATTTGTAGCAGCTGCTCCATGGGTGGCACAGGATAGTTATCTTTATCTGATGCATGGTTTAAGTTCCTGAAATCCACACACAGTCTGATTTCTCCCGACTTCTTTCTAACCGGTACCAGATTTGATACCCACTCAGAGTGTCTGACTTTAAAATTGATTCTAGCATCCAACAATTTCTTTACCTCACTCTGAATCAGTGGTTCCAGTTTTGGATGCATTTTCCTCAAGGGTTGCTGATATGGCTTGACTCCCGCCTTGATGGGAACAACGTGCTTGATGATGCTGGTATCGTATGTCTTTAACTCTTGGTACATCCAAGCAAAGACATCTTTGTAGTGTTTAAATAGACTGATGAACTTGTCTCTTTCTGTCGGCCAACAGCATTTGCCGAGATTCACGAACTTGGGTGCCGTTTCAGTCCCCAAATTTATCAGCTCGAACTGTAGAGTTGAGCTGTGAGTCTTCACATTGGCGGGTCTCCTAAACTTTTCATTCAAGTCAAACATCTTTTCCAACGTTCTGACCCCTTTAGGGATGAAATTATCAAATTTCATCTCGGCCTGGTGTTCTTCATCATCAATAATCGCTCCTTTGAATACCTCATCATTTGTTAGACATTCTATAATTTGCTGGTCATCATTGAACACACGCAGGTTGGTAATCATATCAGGTACTGAAGGCCTGAAAAGAAATTCAACAGTACATCGATTATTTGAGGGTACAAGCCTAGCGGCCGAAGTAGCTAATAAGTAAGCTGCTGCGTTTTTAATTCTTGGGATTGAAATAATGTTGAATGCATTAAAACATTTCAGAAGATCCCATACCTCATTCTGGTAAGCTTTTAAGTGAGGAGAAATACAGTGGATTTGATTCCGGATTTGTTTCACAATAATTTCAAAATCCCCAAAAACTTTTAAATTACTTACCTTCAATTCAATCGCTTTCTTTAGTCCCTGCACCAGTGCTTCATACTCAGCTGTATTATTAGTACATTCAAACTCTAATCTACATGAAAGGAAATGTTTATTCTTCTGTGGGTCAATTAGGACACAATCGGCCCCTGACCCTTCTAATGTCTTAGAGCCATCGAAAAATAAAGTCCAAAAATCATTAACTACTGAAAATGAATCTACTCCTACTGCTAAGTATACTATTTTACAATCAATCTCGCCAGCCTGCGAGAGTTGAAGGAGATCAGGCTGGGTATCAGATGGGTTGCCGGCTTCTTCCGCTTGATAATTCCCTGGTTCCAACTCAAGAAAATAATTTCCCAATACAAAATCCACAGGTATATTCTTCTCATCTAGTTAGGTAAAATTGTACTTCATGTGGGGTTCTCTTAGAATCTTGATCTGGTTTGGACTCCCCCTGTATGGAAACCACAAGTGCGACCAATCTGAAGCGAAATATCCATTTAATTTGGCTGACCAATCTCTACTCAGGACCAGACTGTAAGCGTCTGGTATATCAGCCACTATGATGTTAATAACTTGGCATACTTTGTCATTGGATGCCACATGGATTAGGACATCCTTCATCTCACCAATTACCTTAACGTTTGTCCTGTCCAACTGAACAACCCTCCATGTGGTTGGCTTTGGCTGCCCATTTATCTTCTTACATACTGATATGGGCATGACATTAATGGACACCCCGAATCTACCAGACAATTGTGCACGTTATGAATAAAAATTTCAAACGTTAGGAGGAAAGGTAGATGCTTAGCTTTAGACTGACCTCCAACGCTGGTTTCTCCAATTTCTTCTTCGTCCTGAGGTTGATTGTCAGCGGGCAGCTTGTCATCTAATGCTTCAAGTGCTTTCAACAATCTCTTTTTTTCATGCGGCACTTTGCACATTTCGAATAGTGGAACATTCTCTTTTACCTTTTTCAAATCCTCCACAATGTTATAATTCATCGGCTGTCCAATTGGATGTGGTTTGTTAGCATTTCCTTCACTTGGCTTGGCTGTTGTATCATCCTGTCTAGGACTTTGGCTGGTAATTGTGAATTCTGGAATCTTATCAGTCAAGGCTTTATTTTGAAACTTCTTCTTAACATTTCTCTGCAGCCTTCTGATCTTTGGAAGGATAAGACTGTCGTCCCTAACCGCTCCTTGGCTTCTTGTGGCCACGTTGGTCTCCATAACGCCCTGGTATTCCTGAGTGTTTCCTTCTTCAGCATCAAATAATGAGAGTGAATTCCATAATACCAAGGTCTCCTTTTCCTGATCTTCATTAGACGTAGAGGCAGAATTTTCTTTTCTTTTTTCATCTCCCTCTTCTGTTAACCTAGAATCCAGCAGTTGATTCATCACTAGCGTCATAGAGTTTATCCATTGTGGACAATTCTTTTTAGAGTGTGGCTGTTGGTGGAAAGTGCAGAAATTATCCATGCCGACCTCTGTTAGATTCATGGACGCAGCATTGTGAGGAGGAGGATTAGAATGATCCTTATCCTCTCTTTTCTTATAATATGTCTTATAAAACCTTTGTTCCTCCTTTTCCTTTTCCATATCTATGATCTTGTTGGAAAGCTTCTGCATCATCTCGGCCATATTTTCCAGATCCGGCGACTTTTCTTCCTTAGGCTTAGCGAACAATAAGGCTTTTCTCCCCGCACCTTTCTCTCCTGATTGTTCTGGATAATCTTTAATACTTTCTCTTTCCGCTTCCACCACCTCTACCTCTTCATAGGTCTCTGTCAGAGTAGGCTTGGCCCTACCTTTCGCAAACATGGCCAAATCAGGACCCAAAGCTGAAGTATAGTACTCAATCAGTACTTTGTCTGAAGGCTTATCTGTTTCAGAGAAGTTCTTAAGATATGCTGCAAACCTTTGTGTGAAACTATGCACTTTTTCCTTTTTCTCCTTCTTTAATGCACATATTCCTTTCATAAGGGCAGCATGAGTCTTTTGGGTCGCATACTTACTTCTAAAAATCCTCTCAAAGGTGTTCCAATCTGGAATCGAGTTAGCAGGCAACCCAAAATACCATGAAGCTGCAGCTCCTTTAAGTGTATGCGGGAAAAGTCGACGTACTACATCTTCATGCTCCCCAGCCCTTAAACCCTCTATTGCCAAGTAGAAACTCTGCAGATGATCATCCACTAGGATCTTCTCATTGGGGTTAAATTTAGGCAGCAATTTTTCGAAGGCTTGGGGTAAGTCATGTAATGGAGGTGTTAGATTTAGAGGTGATCTGGCTCTCCATGCAGGTGGTGGATTTGGTGGGTTGGTTTGCATTTATGCCAGCCATGAGTCGGGGTGGAGAGTGAGGGGGTGAACCAACAGGAGTTTGAGCAGGAGAACTGTAAGGGGTATCTAGGCCTTCTTGGTTCAAAGGTAATTCAACCTCCTACAGAGCAGTCTCTACAAGTTCTTCCCAGTCTCCAACCAACACTGAATCTTCTGCTATAGGACGGTCTTTCTTCTTGTATTCTCTTCTAGGTAAGTCAGGGATAATTGGCAACCCTCCAAGATTCTTTACACATGCCCAGGTGTGTCTTCTTAGGTCGTTAACCACTTCGTTACCAACATCATATAGATGTTCTCTGTTTTCTTCCAGGATTGGATTATGTAACCCACTTCTTTCGGAACTATGACCTGTGGAAAATTCTCGGGAAAACAGGTTTCCTCGGCCAGCCATGCACTGGCGGCCCTCCTTGTAACACCAAAAACTGTTGGGGCCTGGAAATTCGCAGGCGACAAAAGTAAGGGATTCACCCCAATCAACGTTCCCAACTAGCCTGTTGACTGTTTGGTGTAGGGAATCCGTCCGGTTTGCGGTCCGGCTACCGTAGGTCAAGGTAACAAAAACAAAGGGGTTTTACCGGTTGCGGCCTGGTCCACCGAGTTTTTTTGTAATTTTTTGACTTAATGTATGATATGCAAGTGCCTAACTAAATGCAAGGTGATCTAAATGCAAGGAGCCGCCACAATGTGATGCGCAGGTTCTTACCTCTCGTATTAAGGCGCGCAAGCATTTAAATCACATACAGCAAGTAAATAAGCTAACTACCTAAATCTATCCCTAGGGAGCAAGGTTATCATTCGTTAGTGAGTAATACATTTCGTACATGCATTATGAATAGTTACAGACAACTGATACTTCATTCAAAACACATGAACAATTACAGATATTTAAACAACCAGATAGCCGATTATTTTACGAACAACATTTATTACTCACAGTGGAAGAAATCCTAAAGATACTGAAGAACATTTAACAATAACATAGGTTCAGGAAATTAAATACTCTAACAGTAAATGAAACATAGCTGAAAATGAAATAGTTCCTCTTCAACATTATTCATTGAGTCGCATTGATACATTCCACATTTCACTCTCTCCAGCAGACAAAATTGCAGTTTCCTTTGCAAAATGAAGTAGTTCCTCTTACAAGTAAACATTTACAAAATTTTCCAGGGAAAAAGCCCTGTCTCCTTCCTACTTTCAAATATTTAAACTATAATTACAGAGCATTTCGTTTTCCCCGGACGCATGATCTTTCATTTCCTCTAACGCTTCGCATTTCTTGTCTGTATGTAATCATGGACCACTTGGTAGCTGATGACTTCTTGGGCTCGCACCGTTATAGATCCGGGTTTTGTCTTCTACTCCCTTGGTTCTCCTGGTGATCCCTCCGGTTTCAGTTATATTCTTGCAAAACGGTCTGTCTTTCTCAGCACCACGGTAGAGTACTTAATCTCCTCAAAACCGCCTGCCATCAATCGACCAGCATCATTCAAAACAACAAATATTATCAATTAAATGACTATTCCACAAGGAAATGGCGAGGCGCACCATCTACGGGCCTGACAAACCTAGCCTACGACAGTCAATAGGAAACACACTGGCGGGAAAACTTAAAATCGGCAATCGAAAGGACATAACATCGGAGGCCAAGGGGCTTTCCCAGCAGCAACGGCAGAAGAAACCCAAATCACAGACAAGCGACAAGCGTGCAAGAGAGGCTTTAATAGGAAGTCGAAAGGATATGAACTTCGGAAGCCAAAAGACTTGGAGTGCCGCAATGGCAGAAAAGAGAAAACTAAAGCCTTGCGATGCAAGTCAGACGTCGGACGACTTTTCGTTTCGGAAGACAAAAGGTTTTTCCATCCGCAACGGCGGGCGAGACACGACTTCATGCCCGCGACCAAACAGGTTAAAATGCATCGGCCATCGGCGCCTTCACACTTCAGAAGCTAAACTGCTTTAGGAGCCGCAATGGCGGACAGGACATGGTTCGACCTTCTGATCAAAACAACGAAAAAACTAAGTGCTTCAATCAACTTCAAACATCCAACAATTGCGACCTCAGTAGAGACAACTGGTTTGATCAATAAACAAAACAATCTTAACAGCTAGGGCTCGCCATAAACTTCAGCGCAATAAAAAACCAGACCTTGGTCAAGAGTCAAGCTTTGTAGTCATTTAAAGATTGAAACACATGCCAACAACTCCAAGGATTCAAAGATTAAAACAAAATCATGAGGAGGGTCCCGAATTTAAGAAAATTGGGGAGAAAAGTTGTAGCTGCAACAAAGGGTTTCAACATGCCCCCTCTGTTTGCTGGTAAACGCTCTCGTTAATGGAAGAGAATAAGGTTGTTTATAATCCTGTGGGCTATGATAGGGTTTGAATTTTTTAAATCCCATTTTTTGGTTACAGATCATGGAGTCTGGGTGGGAAGTTGTATTACGGTTTCTTTATTGAAAACTCTTATTGTAAATTCAAAGTTTAAAAAAATACAGTCTCTGTGATTTTTCACTCCTATCTTGGTTTAATCCTTCGATTTGCTCTCGGTTCTACTCTGTAATTGATATATTATTTGTAAGCACTACTATGTATATTGTTTATTAGCACTACTCTATTTATTAGTGCTACTTTGTATATTGTTTATTTTTTTACTAATATGTGAAATGAAAATGTTTAGTTGGTTACAACTACTGCGTATAAGCTTTTGTTAAAAGGTTTCCATTCTGGTTTTTGAAAATTTAACGATGTTTCTTGTTGATGATGAGTTAGGATGCCAGCATTGCCTTCACTGTAGGTTTCGAATATTGAATAAATTCATGGAAAAAATACTTTAACGGCCTCGAAACCTCAACCTAGCTTAGATAGGGAAATTTGTTTGATTTTACGGTTAGATTCGAAGGTGCTATTTCATTAATTTAAAGTGTTTAACACTAAATCGTTTTTATTTTGTAAAAAATAAGCTTCTCAGTTGTGTGAAAATTGATATTGGGTAATTATTAAAACAATAAGCCTTTCGGCTATGTGAAATTGATAGTGGGTAATTATTAAAACAATAAGCCTTTCGACTGTGTGAAATTGATACTTGAGTAAATTATGAAAACGTTAAGCCTTTCGGCTATATGAAATTGATATTAGGTAATTATTAGTATTCATATGTATTTTATTTTTATGGGTTTCAAACACTCAGTTGGAAGCCATAGTGTTTTTAACTCTAAATCTATTGTTTCTTTGGCTGGTTATAAATTTTCATTTAGGGATTTACTGTGCTTAACTATGCCAAGCCCTAAATGTAAAAAGAATTCGTTATTTGGTTAAAAATGATGATATCTCTGTTAAACCTCTTGTTTAATTCTGTATGAATGTATAAGAACACTAAAGAAATGCTAATCATTTACTAATTATGTACAATACTTAACATTAGATGAAGCTATATATATAATATAATACCGTTTCTAAATAATAATAAAAGATAGTCTACCATTTTTGCTATGAAAAGCTATTTAAGTAGTAGAATTCCTGTTAACTTATAATTTACAGGAATAAAAACTTTCATATTTTATTTCGAAACCCAATAATATTTTTGGAAAATTTCTTCATTCATAAATCCTTTAAAAATAAACAGAAAACAAATTAAAGATAATAAACCAGAACAATATAGAACCTATTAACTTTCAAAGTGGACAAACATCCAAAGAAGATCGTTCCTCCCAACCGTCCCCTAAAAGAAGGCAATATTACTTGCTTTAAGACCCCCAAGCCTATTCACTGAACCACCAGGACGACGATATTGTGTAAAAGCTTGTTTTGTTCCCTCTGTAACTTAGCAATAACACTTGTAGTCAAACTTGTTAGGTAATAACTCCCGATTCGTCTTATTCCATTACTAATGTATAAATTTATACAATTCATATGTCGGTTCAACTTTCGACCAACCTATTCATATGACTATTCACACTCAGAATGTATTTACACTATTTACATATTATATAATCCCGACGGATTATATTCCAACAATCCCCCCCTTAATCCGAAGGGGTGTTAGTGAGTCCGAGCATGTTTCTGAATCTTTCAAACTTTTCTCATCCAAGCGCTTTGGTGAAGATGTCTGCAACTTGATCATTTGTGGAACAATGTCGAAGATGGATTGTCTTGGCCTCTACATGATGTCGAATCAAATGATACTTTGTGTTGATGTGTTTGGTTCGATCATGGAATCTAGGATTCTTAGCCAGCTTGATTGCAGAAGTATTGTCGACCAATAATGGAGTGGAGTTCTCTTGTTTTTCTTGCAAATATTCAAGTATCTTCCTGATCCATACTATTTCTTTCGTTGCTTCAGTTGCAGCCACATATTCTGCTTCTATTGTTGAATCTGCCGGAACTGACTGTTTGCGTGATCTCCATGAGATAGCTGTTGATCCAAGACTCATAGTGTATCCAGAAGTTGATACTCCTGTCTCCTTATCGCCATCAAAATCTGAGTTTGAGTACCCAATAAGTTTGAAGTCATCCACTTTAGAGTACTTGAGTCCAACATCTTGAGTCCCCTTCAAGTATCTTAGAACTCTTTTTGCAGCTGACCAGTGTCCTTCAAAAGGTTTATGCATGAACCTTGAAAGTATGCCAACAACATAAGAAATATCTGTCTAGTTGTTGTAAGGTAGATAAGGCTTCCTACAAGTTGTCAATACTTGGTCGCATCCTCAAATTCTTTTCCTTCGCTTGATGTGAGCTTCATTTTCT
>LPNX010022411.1:85355-123986 GCA_001517045.1 Pseudotsuga menziesii
GTTGGTATTGGGCCACATTAATCAGAATGCACTAATTCTAATTTCCTACTTGCTTTGAAATTAGATTCATGGAATGGCAACTTACTATGTTTCCATAATATACATGCATCACATTTGTTCTTCTCTTTGGGAATGGTGGGCAAACCAAATACACCATTCTTTCTCAACAAATGAAGATTGTTATAATTTAGATGACCAAATCTTGCATGCCACAATAAACTTGATGACAAATTACCTTCTCCATGCTGAGAGAGGTAGGCGTAGTTCTGAACTCTTGCAGATGAACCCTTTAGCTTCAGCAGCTTCCCATCTTCGTATCCAGTCATGATGACTTGGTTGTCAGAGGACTTTCTTATTTCTATGATTCCATCAAACATGTGGATGGAATGGCCTCGCTGTCGAATCTCCACCAAGGATAGCAATCTTGTCTGCAACTCTGGAAGATAAAGAACATTCTTCAACAAGAAATCAGGGAATCCAGGCATCTTCAGTCAAATGGTTCCCATTCCCTTTGGTTTAAGACTTGGCTTATCCGCAAAGTACACTATGGCATTTATTGTTTCATTAAGTTCTTCAAAACAGTCTTTTCTAAAAGTCATGTGTGATGTTGCACCAGTATCAAGCAGCCAAAAATATTTGTAAGATGAAAGTGAAGTCATTTCATTAATTCCAAGATTACAATGTGCAACAATACAATGAGCAGAATCAGAAGATTTACTAGCATCTTGGTTTTTATTGTCATCTTTCTTCTGGTTATGTTTGTCTTTGATGGAGTCCCACGAAGCCCAACATTGATCTGATGTGTGCCCAGTCTTTCCACAACGCTTGCACTGCAAATCTCATCTTTTGCTGGAGTTGTTTTTGCCCCCTCTGCCTCTGAATTTTCTTCTTCCTCTGCCTCTCTCTTTGCCAGAGAGAGTGACACCAACTACAGATGCCAAAGAGTGCATCTTCACTCTGGAATCTGCAACTTACAGAATACTTGAAAAAGATATGGGATGCAGGTTTAGATTCCTGCTCCTTTACAAATTACAATATGATTCTGCAACCTATACAAATAATTTTGCAGCTTAAAAATAATTCAATTGCTCTATATCATTGATAATCTGCCTCAACTGCTCTATATCATTTGTTCTAGAGTGTTATTATATAAATATTACACTTAAAATCTTCACAATAATACAACAACAAAGTGTCTTGTAACAGACTTATAGTAGCACTCACACAAATGAGTTCTCAACACTTTTACACAGTCGCAACAATGGTCTGGAGCTCTTGAGATCACAGCAGTGAGACCTCAACAATGACAAAGCATGAACTCATACAAGATACATATACCTCCACGCTCTTGAATGGAGTCTTCCAAGTCACAGCAGTGAGATGAGAGGTCGCGGCTCCAACAGTATTCCAATGAGATGTACTGACAAGCTTAACCAACTAGATTCAACACAAAGCATTTGGATTCTTCAACGATAGTCATCAATGATAGCATGATAGCACATAATTGGAACAGTTCCAACACTAGTCGCAGAGTTGTAGCAGCACCCAAGATGAAATGACGGGACAAGGTAGCTCGCAGCAGTGGTTCTTCTACGCAGACAACACCAACAATGGAACAATCTTCACATGAAAATCGCAGCTCATACAACACAGTCACACTATTCATAACAATCTTCACAGTCTCAATCTTCAAAACAATATTCACATGCAGTGGTCACAACTTCATCCTCAAAGCACAGCTCCACGCAAATGTATGAGAGCACAACTCCACGCACAACATTCTTGGGCCTCCACGCAGTTGATAGGGCATAAATTAGGTTAAGAATTGTTGCAGACATTTCCAGAAAGACTCCACGCAGCAGTGCCTTCACGCACAGGTGGCAGCTACTTGGTCGATGGGCAATCACCAGCTTTCTTCATTCTCTAACTGTTGGGAGATGATTAATGTTCACACATTGAACCAGTCGATGGGTAGTATTTTCACTCCACATCCCAGCAGTCTCATATGATCCCAGCAGTCTCTTGAACAGGCCGTCGATAGCAAAATAAGATGACTTCACTCATCAACAAATGCTCAACTTGGAGTACTGAGATATCTACTTCGCAGGCCGTAGAACTAGATCACAAAGCAGAACCCTAGCAAAACGCGAAAAACTAGAGAACAGTCTTCATTGCAAACTGCTCCTTCACGATCTCGACACAACTCTTCAACGCAATATATATGTATGATCAGTCTTCAACACAATATATATATCGGCCTCCGTTCATACTCCTTCACGCAAATGAAAGCATCGATTCTCCTTCACGCAAGCATACTGAGATCGGTCATAGTTCCTTCACACAGCACACTTCAGTTCCTATTCTTCAACGCGAGGGCCTCGGCAACGATGAAGAGTCTCACAACTCAGGGACGGTGAAGAAATTCGTAGCAGAACGATGTAGGAGACGGTGATAAAGGAATACAGCTCCAGAATAAGGGTTTGAATTTATGAGACAGCGCAGTCATACAAACTATATCATGGAGAAATTGGGCGCGACTCAGTAGAGAATGTCACACCAGGTCATGCACTCACTCGCAGATCTCAAATCTGAGTTGGCACGCAACAATTTCACAGAGAGTATGCAGAATACCAAGAATTAGGGTTAGGTATACCAAGAAAATAACGCATACAATGCATGCGACTGGCAGACTGACTGAGCAGGAAGCCTAAAAGAGTAGACTGGCAGGAGAAACGAATTGACAAAGGGCAGAATGGAGGTCTAGCAATGGACTGGAATGCAGCTAGGAGTTATGACAGTGCTCTGATACCACTGTTAGGTAATAACTCCCGATTTGTCTTATTCCATTACTAATGCATACATTTATACAATTCGTATGTCGGTTCAACTTCCGACCAACCTATTCATATGACTATTCACATTCAGAATGTATTTACACTATTTACATATTATATAATCCCGATGGATTATATTCCAACAAAACTCTAGCAACTCACTTTAGCTTTCCCCTCATCAAATTCCTCTTGTGTGCCTAACATGTCATTCTGCAGCAATCACAAGGTTCTAGTCTCTAGAATGTAGTGATCCCCTTCTCATTCGATGGGTATATATGTGCTTTCCTAGATCTTTTGGTCAGTTTTACAATTTAATGAGCCACCTGTTGATGTATTTGTAACTTCGGAATATATTCATCTATGTATCTTATGTATTGTAACCCGATGTTTATTCCGAGATGTATCTATTATGTATTTGAGTCATGTTGTCATGCCCCGATGTTCCGATCGGGAGGATCAATAATGTAAACAAGTCATGTCAAGTCATAGTGGGTAACTCTCTGATTGTGTAAGAGTTAAAGTCCCCACAGTTCCGGGGCACTAGGGTTATTAGACACTCCTAGAGATGTCGACTCTAGTAAGTAATTGTTAAGTGAGGACGACATGTTGGAGTGCACTTCAAGTGAATGAAAGAATATAAATAGAGAGTGAGCCTCTCTATTTATCTCACTTGCAACACTCACACTCACTCATTGAGGGCGCATGAGTAAGAGAGGAGAATCTCTCTCAATGTGAGAGAGAGAGACTGCTGTTGTTGGGAGATCATCTTACGGTTTCCCGGTTTTACCTTTTGTGCTGATTCTATCTCTAAGGAAGTTGCAGGGTTTTCTCCTTTATGGTTTCCCCGAGAAAAACACCGTGTTCATTGTCTCATGTGTTTGATTGCTGTACTTGTTATTCTCTCAGTTAAAGATCCTAATAATGCTAGCTTAATGTTGAAAAACTAACATGGTATCAGAGCTAACCTGAGAAGAAGACATTGTGCATCTGAAGAAGCTAGGACTTCTTGCTTTTTGGGTCTCTCTCCAAAATCCATCAGCAAACGTATGCTAGGCAGACTCTCCATTGAAGGGCACATCTTTTTGTCGAAGCGAAATTCGATTCCGAGCATTTTCAGTTTTCAATGCGGAAATTAGGGCTTTCTACAGAAGAGGAATTTTTGAGTGAGCCCAGCATAGGATTTTTATCCTTATAAAAACCGAAGTTTAGAGACCTGGATCAAGAAATTTGATTGGGTGAAACTCTAGGAAAGTCAAACCCTAGTTTGACCCTGAGCTAGAAAAACCCTAAATACTAAAACTGCTATGTTTTGGTACATTCGCTATATCCCGGTATTGGAGAGATATCAGGAGTGGAAAATCACAAGGGACGAAGATAAAATCCTGATTAACCCTGTGTCCAAATATCTGCCTCAGATTCGCTATATTCTGGGAGATATGATCCCTCCAAGTTAGGGTTCCAACCTCTTCCATAATTCATCCCTAAACAAGACACCTAGGGAGAATTGCAATATCTTGGTCTACAGAGGTCCAAATGGAATTCCTAAAGATGTTTCGGAAAGGGAAAGGACTTTAATTTCTATTTTCTAAATATCAGACTCAGACGATGAACCAGTGACACGTGGAATTCCGTACAACTTCGCTGTTCTGAACAGTCCTGTAACAGGACACCTTGGGAAAAGGATCATAAATCCCAAATGGTGAAACCAATTCTGATGAGACCTATGGTGGTGGATCCAGGACACGCGAGGTTACCTCAGTGCCAAAATTTCAGATATAGAGGAGTAGTAATTTTAGAGATATCACAGAAACACTAACAGGAATTTCTGCAGAAGAAATTGGAAAACTAGGGCTTCTTGTTCCGGGAGCTTCCCTCCACTGTTTTCAGAAAAGGAGTACATTGGACAGCACCATTTGAAGAGATCTATCTGTCTATCCAATCAGATCTGAAATATTCCAATTTTTGAAAATTAAGGTTTCTGTGACAAACCCTAGATCAGCCAGCTCCGGAACCAAGACGGACACCTCAAATCGGTAAGATCTAATCCTTTGCTATTTTCATTTGAGGTTCTCATTTCAAAATGATCTAGCACATCAGCTTGATGATAATATTGGGGAAGTTGACAAATTCCAAGCCTGGAAGTATATGATCTATTTGAAGAAAATGGATTGGACAACTACATGAGTATAGAGGTTCCAGTTCCAGAGGGAGATGAGGCTAGAAGCCTTACACAAGAAGAACTTGGTCAAGGACAAGAAGATCATGGTTGATTCAGTCATAGATCAACTTGTACCACATGTGTCTTCCCTAAAGACACCGATGATGTTTGATTCCTTGCCCAAGCTAGTTGAAGGGAAGAACATAAATCAGAATATGACCTTAAGAAACCAGTTGAAGAATGTGAAGATCCAGAATGCAAAGACCATGCAGTCATACCTTACAAGGGTCTCTTAAATCAAAGAACAACTTGAAGCGGTAAAAGAAGAAGTGAAGAATGCAAAAGTGGTGATGGCCACCTTGAATGGTCTCCCAGGATCATGGGATTCATTCATGTGAGGAATGTGTGCCAGAAGGAAGTGATTACTTTTAGCAGACTCCGAGAAGAAGAAGAAGCTTGACTCATAAAAGGAGAAGAGAAGATGGGAGCAATTGAAGATCAAGCTCTCACCTTCCAAAGAAGATACCTCAAGCAATGAGGAATACAAAGGAATCAAGTCTTGAAGAACCTCTTATCAATCCTAGCATTTGGATAAGAAACAATGCTATCATGAATGAAGAAGAAAATGAAGCTGAAGGCTCAAGAAGGAGCCTACCCACGAAACAAATAAAGATAAGTATTCAATTGTCATTTCATGATATTATTTTGTTATGCATTTGTCTATATTCAGTTGGTGTATTATGCATGATAGGATGTTTGCATTAACGACAGTATACTACTAATATGCATGTGATGGGTAAGTAGCTCATGGTGCTATACAAACTCTCCATTGCTACTTATCTAGAATGAAACCTCTTTGTTGACATATTGGATTAGTGCACAATCTCAATGTTGTCCTGGTAGAGATGGAAGGAATCTAGAAAGTTTTAGTGAGATATGGATGAATGTTGTATTGGATAAAGTAGTTGCATGATCATATATTTATGCATAAGACTTTGCCAGTATGAATATTCCTTATGAAATGTTTCTAACCATACAAATGCATTTGACTTGTAGGAAATATCACATACATAATCGCCTACAAGCAAAGAAGAATGAAGACTTGTTCCAAAGAACAAGTGACAACGGTTCAAAGATAAAGAATAATATGACGAGTGCATTGACATCATTGATGCAGAAGCTTCCAACCACCAAGAAGAAAGGGAAGACCATTTCAAGAAGAATGATGTCTAGGATGCAGACCTGAAGAGAAGTTCATAGTTCCATAATGCAGTAGATGGAAACATCGTGGGATACAAAGCAAGATTCGTAGCACGAGGCTTCTCATGAAAAGAAGGCATAGACTACGAAGAGACCTTTGCAGCCACTGGAAGTGAAGTCACATGACATGCATAATCATGTGTGCAATTGAAAGAAGACCTTGTACAAGCTCAGAAGACACCCATGGGATAACACATACATGATGAGCTTGATGAATAACTTAACCTTTGCTACAAGGTTGATAAAGGATGACAAAGATAGATGTGAGAAGAACTTTTGAAAAAGTTAAAAATAGAGGATCTTGGTATCCAATGATCCTAGATGGATACTACTTGTCACTCCAGTACATAATGTTTCAGTTCTTAGAGTACGGAAGACAGAGGGAGTATGATGCTCCGCTTCAGAGGGAGTGACTGCAGAAGATCCTGAGGTTTGACATGGTACGACAGGATGGATAGACTACTGATGACTCTAGGCTTTACTGAGAGTAAAGTGGATTCCAACCTTTGCTTCAAGGTTGACGACGAAAGACTAGTGATGCTCCTATTATGTATGCACTATTGTTCTAGGCATGGAGGTGTGGCAGAGTACAGATGGAATTTTCCTTGGACAAGGGAAGTATGCAGTAGAGATCCTGATGAGGTTTGGGATGTTGGACTGCAAGGCTATGACCTATGGCATCGAACTTGAAGCTATTGAGCGATGCTTCATCAGAGACGGTTGATGCTACGATGTATCGGCAGATGATTGGGTCATTGATGTACCTGACGAACACGAGACCAGACATTTGCTTTGCTGTGAACACCTTGAGCCAATTCTTAATAGATCCGAGAAGTGTTCACTTGATTGCTGCAAAGCATATTCTGAGGTACCTGAAGGGTATAGTGGATTATGGGCTCAAGTACGATGTGAATCAAAAGATTAACCTGGAAGGTTATGTTGATTCATATTGGGCAGGAAGTGCCATCGACTGGAAGAGTACTTCAGGGTGTTGCTTCAGTATGGGATCAGGTGTGATCTCTTGGTTTAGCAGGAAGCAATCTTGTGTGGCACTGAGTACAACTAAAGCAGAGTATGTCGTAGCTTGTTCAGCTGGTTGTGAGGCAGTATGGCCGCATAAGCTACTGTCTGATATATTTGATCTCCAGTTGGATGCTACTTATATACATTGTGACAACCAGAGTTACGTGAAGTTGTCAGAGAATCCAGTGTCCCATGACAAGTCGAAGCATATCGAGATCAAGTATCACTATATCAGGGATATGGTGCAGAGGGGAGTAGTGAAGCTCCAGTATGTTGTGATGGAGGAATAGATAGCTGATGTGTTGACGAAGCCATTGGCCAGAGTGAAGTTTGAGTACTTCAGGGAGAAGCTTGGTGTTCTCCAGATAGAGGTTTCCTCCAAGGGAAAGTGATGAGTCCCAAAGCCATTTTGATGAGTAGGTCAGATGTAAGGGCTGAGCCATTCTGTCATGGTGAGAGGATTCAGTTCCTTCATGTCAGATATGAGTGCTAAGATCCATAGCCATTCTGAAATGGTGAGAGGATTGGTTCCTTCCATGGTCAGATGTAAGGGCTGAGCCATTCTGTCATGGTAAGAGGATTGGTTCCTTCCATGTTAGATATGAGTGCTGGCCATTCTGTCAAGTAGGACAGATGTAAGGGAAATTGCCATTCTAGGAATGGAGGCACCTGGTCAGTTACCAGTAACACTCAGTGTAGGACTGAGTAGCCATTCTGATGTAACAGAGGGACGTGTTCCCACTTGATCAGATGTAAGGGCTGAACCATTCTGTCATGGCTAAAGGATTAAGTTCCTTCCATGTCAGATGTGAGTGTTGGCCATTCCGACGAGTAGGTCGGATGTAAGGGAAACTGCCATTCTCTAGGAGAATGGAGGCACCTGGTCAGTTACCAGGTAGCTCAGTCAAGGAGGACTGGGGGCCATTCTGATATGATTGCTGGGATGTGTTCCCTCATGATCAGATGTGAGTGCAATCCCTTCCATCACTGTGAGTAGGATGTGTTCCCGCCTAGATGGATGTAAGTGCAGAGCCTTTCTGATGCGACTGAGGGATGTGTTCCCAGGTGCTCAGATGTAAGTGCAGAGCCTTTCTGATGCGACTGAGGGATGTGTTCCCACGTGCTCAGATGTAAGTTCAGATCCTTTCTGATGCAACTGAGGGATGTGTTCCCACGTGCTCAGATGTAAGTGCAGATCCTTTCTGATGCGACTGAGGGATGCGTTCCCACGTGCTCAAATGTAAGTGCAGATCCTTTCTGATGTGACTGAGGGATGTGTTCCCATGTACTCAGATATAAGTGCTGGGCGAAGACCTACATAGAGGCTAGGCCTACAACCA
Organism: Pseudotsuga menziesii; assembly: GCA_001517045.1. Classification (NCBI taxonomy): domain Eukaryota; kingdom Viridiplantae; phylum Streptophyta; class Pinopsida; order Pinales; family Pinaceae; genus Pseudotsuga; species Pseudotsuga menziesii. Next base: position 93,971 of record LPNX010022411.1, read on the forward strand.
ACATGAAAAAGGGATGGCTCTGTAGAACTTCCTGTGATGAGAAGAATCATGAGATAGCACCAAGGATGATTCAAATCAAGTGATGATCGAGATCCAGTAGCCAACGATGATCTAGATCGAGTGATGATTGAGATCCAGTGACAACTGATTCAGATAATGGTGATTTTAAGTTCTGTTGTAAATTGATGGTAATTGGTCAGTTGTCAAACAAACGTTTATGAAGGCTGGCCTTAATGGAATTTGACAATGCATGTAGGATCAAGGGCATCACATTTTTTAACCTATTGATATGCCAAATTGAGTCCTGAAATCCCACATGTAACCTTCTCCATGACAAGAATGTAGGTCGTTACTTACAATTCGATGGCCTGATATTATATATATATATATATATATATGAGAGAACATACCTAAAGGAGAGTCTTAGAAACAATGAGCATATCAGAAGTTTTGATAGTCTTAGAAACAATGGGCTTAGCTAGGATTCCCGGAAAACCCTTAGCAGGCTGCCCGGGGCCCTGCTAGGGCTTTCTGCTATTTAGAAAAACTTTTACATTAAATTGTATATACTATTGGTGCATTATCCTACAATAGTCCAACACCCCTTCTTAATGCTACAATAACAACAAAAACATAAAACTAAAATTTATTTGTAAGTAACTTCACTTTCCAATTCCATAGTTCAAAATCAATAAGGTACTCCATCTACCTATCTCATCACCCTCACAAGGGTAGTATTATGGAATTTCTGAACACCTCTAATTCCCTAACTCCCAAGTCAGTGCAACTCTTTGAATTCCTGAGTTCCTGATTCCAAAACTCCCAAATCTAGTTTTGAATTTGTGAATTACTTGGACAACAGTCCATGCTTTGTTAAATCTTATCTGATTCTGCTGTGTTCTTCTGCTCGTAGGAACAATGAAAATTATTATGTTGCAGTTGAGTTATATCTGTCTAAGAACAATTGCATTCTCAAATCAAATGTTCTTGCTTGTCTCTGAATCACTATATAGGTTGTGTAGGGTTGTGGCCCTTTCTCTTCTTTCCTTCCACCTTGGTTTGAATACTTTGTTATTGTGTTCAAGTCCTATTGAAACATGCCCATAAATAATTTTGTTCCTCAAAAGAATCTGTTATGTTTAACAATCTGTGAGAAATGATGTTGTAACTTGTTCTTCATGTGCATGAACACTTGCTACTCAAAATGTGTTCTTGTTTGCATAGGGCTTCCATTCTCCTACCAATGACCTTGCATATGACAATCAGTTTGCTTTAGTTACCCCTTACTGTGTCTGGCATTCTTTGGTCTTCATGTTACCCGAATCTCTCCATGTTGTCTGCACAGGGTTTCTGCAGACATATCTTTGTCTATAAAATCATGGCATTTAGGGTTACTGTATACAAGTCTTCATGCTGCATTTAGATCAGGGTCTCTGCCTTCATCAATGATTGTCAGACTTTGAGTTAATTCCAATTGTATGCAATATTTCTCTATTGTGCATAGATTGTAAGATGCATCGTTGATGGTTGCTATGGGCATTTCCTCTCCATCATTGCGTTGAACGAATGGCTTTGATCTTTTCCTATTTTAATTTTCAATACAGGCTTACTAAAGGTAAAGCAGCAGCAGAAGGTGACTCATTTGATCTCTCTACATCAGCTGGCCTATAATAAGGTGAAGGTAAAGCTCGAGAATAAGGTGACTCATTTGATCTCTCTACATCATTGATAGATCACATGTATATATGTTGTTGTATCATCAAGAAGATCTTGCTATTACTCGACTCTCTCCATGCTGTCTGCACAGGGTTTCTGCAGACATATCTTTGTCTATAAAATCATGGCATTTAGGGTTACTGTATACAAGTCTTCATGCTGCATTTAGCTCAGGGTCTCTGCGTTCATCAATGATTGTCGGACTTTGAGTTAATTCCAATTGTATGCAAGATTTCTCTATTGTGCATAGATTGTAAGATGGTTAGAATATATGAAGTAATTTCATAGTTCATGGTTCAGTTCCATTTATTTGGATAGAAAGCTTGATTGAGAATGTCCACAAGTAATCAACATGGCTTCCATATAAGGAGTACTAGTCCTGGGGTACTATTGCTTCTGGTGTGCATGTTCTTAACTTTTATCTCTGGGAATGCAAGAGACAGAGATCCCTTATCAATGATTTCTTTCTCTGTAAAATTGCAATTGTTTTTAGTTTAAATTTTAATCTTTGAATTGGGAATCTCATTTAGAATTTTTTTATTCTATTTTGGAATTGAAATCTCTTTTTTCTCATGCAGATAATGCAACAGCCTAAAGGTTACTTATTCTAGAATCCAAGCCAATTGAAACTACTGCTGCTGGTTTACCTTCTAAGTCGTTCTTAAGTAACAGGTAAATGCTCACTTAGCTCCTTTTAAAGGACTGCTTAATACTTATTATAGGCCAGCTGATGAAATTATGTCTTCTTCAGGAAAAAGAGTTGGAAGTAAATACACAGTATTACATTGAATTACTGGAAAAAGGAATTGGCAAAACACAAGAAGAGATTGCAAAGGATATTCAAAGATCAAGATACTTTTTCCCACAGGAAGCAATTGATTATGGTATTGCTCATAAGATCCTCCCAAAACAGGGTTTGGTCATGGAGAAAAGGGTAAGCATTAAAATTTTTTAATTCATTTATACTAAATGTCTTGCCTTAAAATTTAACCTAGGTTTACAGGATTGTTGCTGAACATATTCTACACTTCCTTCCCATTATGTTCTTTTCTTTGATTCTACATTGATAAATATTTTCATTCTGTTTAATGACTTGCAGAACTATGATGAGATGCTTGCTCAATCAAAAGCTGCACGGATGAAATCTGGCAAGGCTGGTCCACTGGCTACTCCAGCAGGTAGGCCCTAGGTATAGATCATTGATGAGTTACCTTTTCCAGTTAGCATGAGTTGTTCAGAGATTGCTACAGCTATCATTGTTGGAAGAATTTGTATAACCTGAAAGATGTATCTTAGTACGACCCTTATCAATCTATGTTATTTTCTAGCATGCATATAGTGCTTTGTATATTGTCAAAATTGCAATGAGCTTCTGGACAGGTTGTAAACAAACATTCAAGGCAATAGGATTAAATGCCTAATGAAAGCAAGCACTCTAGAAAATGTAAATAATGTATTTCATTGATCTTCTCTGCATCTGTGATCTGTTGTTTATATTGTTAGATTTTGCTTAATTACACATCTTGTTTGTGTGTTTTGGATTTTACTGCATAAAAGATTTTAAGCCCTACATTTTATGTGAACTCTTCACCCATCATCAGGGAAACCAACTGTAATATAGAAAGCAATGTTGAGTGGGCTTGTATAAGGTAGGAGGGAAAGTCAAGCTATATACAAGGTAGAAGGGAAAGGAGAGGAGGATATTGTCCTCCTCTCCTTTCCCTTCTACCTTATATATATTATATAGCCGTGAATTTATGTCCTACCTTACACATAGCATATGACTTTCCCTCCTACCTTATATTAATAAATAGGTGCACTCCTCATTTGCAGCATTGCTTTCCAAACTGATTGGTTTCCCTGATTATGAGTGAAGAGTTCATCTGAAACGTTGGGTTTAAAATCTCTTATGCAGTAAAATCCAATAATCACATAAGCAATATGTACACCTGCAGATATCTGCATTCTAATATAATTATAGCCTATTGCAAGCCATTTTCCCTTTTTGCCATGAATCTTTTAGTTTGGAAACAATGTTTGTTGCTTGTTTATTTAGCAATCCTAACTCTTGAATAGAAAATCAATTTATTTGATGCAAAAAACTCTTTTCACTGAACTTGATACACTTGAAAACTTATGTACATTCATGGGTTTGAGTTTCCTTTTCAATTATTAATTCTATTGGTGTAGAAAAGATAAAACTTAGCATTGTCTTGGGTATTTAGATCCACCTGACTGTCATGAATGAAACACGGTTGTAAGATTTAATTTTGTTTGATCCACTCATACACATTGGGCTTAATCAAAATTTGGTTTTGGATACGATTAACCATATCATAAGATAAACTCCTTTTCTTTCCAAGAAAAGCCTCACAAGATTCTCCCCCTCTTCCCTGGAATATCTTGATGGAGGGCAACTCAACAACTAGCTGCAATGGTGGTTGGTAACCCAGTCAGACTCAGCAAGACTTGAACCTCAGCCAGACTAGAACTGGAGACCTTACAGTGAACTCCACCTTAAAACAACCTATTTGAACTTATTGAGATAACCCATTGGGCTTCACAAGGTGAATCCTTTCCATGTGGTCAAACCATATTGGTTGTCAGGTTCATTTACAAACTGAAAATGAAGCTGGTGACGATGATTATGACTCTAATCCAACCACAAAAGTTTTAATGCCAAGTCTATAAGATAATTTATGTACACTAGATTGGGTTATGTATCATAGTGCTTTTGAAAATACGTTGTTGGAGATATTTTTATGTAGTTTGGTTGGTTGCTTTGTTAGAGTCACACCTCCAAATTTGCCTTGAATCTATGTTGAAGAAAATTTGTCAGTTTGAAGACTAAATTTGAAATTGCTCATAATGTTACTGGTGTTCAGTTATTTGGCTCATATTTTTTAGCTGACTTTTCTTCTCCATCTTTTTGTTTATGTCTTCTGACCAATTTGGTTGTTTGTCACAGCCCTCGATTTTCTTTTCTTTTCCCCGTAGATGATAAAGAATTTGTTTGAGTAAAACTTAGCTAGGAACTTGGTGACGAGGTAGACATCTGAACTGGAAATACAATCTTCAACTGAAAGGTGGCCTATTTTGACATCATGAATTTATGCTTTAAATGCTCACAAGTTCATTGGATAAATGGATGCCATCTCGACTCATCCATTCCTCTTGTTAAATTCATATTGTTTTTAATCTAAAAAGATTAACAGTATGCATTGAAGATTCCAAATCATTTTTGTTTCTGAAGTTGTACAATCTCCTAGATACCAAAATAATGCTTAGATAAAAAGTCCGTGATGGAAAGAAGCAGTTATAAATGGTGTAAGTGTCATTTTTGAACCCTTCTTGGGGAAAACACACTACTGTTTGAGATTGGTACAAATAAACCCTCTCTTATTTGTTTTGACATCATGCGATACATTTTAATTCCTAATAAAGTGATTTGCCTAAGGGCGCCTATTAAGTGTCGCCCTTTCTTGTGTTTAGTTTTTTTTTCCTTAGGTAGAAGTATAAAGGGGTATAAAAAATGTAAATGAAAAAATGGATACATGCAATATATAGGGAAAATAGGGGTTTTTTAAAATCGGCAAGGCATATTGGGAGGGGGTTAAAAAAAATGATTTTGGGAGGTATTTTCCAATATGTTTTGAAAATAGGGGTATTGTTTCATATGCCATGAATGAACATGCTATGGCATGGTTTCATTAAGTGAAGACCCCATGTAGGGGAAGAGGGTGAAGGGGAAGCTGGTCAGAATAATGAAAAGGTAGAAGAAATAAGGATGATCACGGATGGATCTAAGGAAAACAACCGGTTGGAAGCAATGGAGGAGGACGATGTGGAAGATATGGATTTTGAGAGCTGGACTAAGATGTGATTGAGAAGGAATGCGAAAAGGTGAGAAAAGGCTATGTCTCTAGGGAGCAGGTGGAACTCCTTCAGAAATCCATCATCAGATCCAAAGCTCACCAAGATTTGGGGATTAGTGCGGAGTCTTCAAGGGGAGCAAGAGGAAGTCTTTAGAGTAGGACCTGAAGCAAGATTTGGGGTTGGTTTTTTCACCTAAACCTTAGTACTAACACGCTACAGTCTACTTACCCTAGTCTCGAATCCCAACATGTGTGCAAAGTTTTTCCTCTCTACTTGTCGTTGCTTAGCAAAGAAACCCTCATGCTAGGTATTAGAGCTCATGACTCCATGAGTTTCCATCTCGATGTTCATGAATCACTTCTACTGCTCAATCATCAGCCCATTGTTTGAGTTACAGACTAGAATCTACAAGTGCAATTGCAATCACAAACCCGTGATTCTGTTGTGCCACCATTGAAGAGTGAAGTTAATCACAATTGAGATTAAATTTATCTCAACAATTGAGCTGAAAGTTTAAACAAACCATGAGTTGTGCATTTCTAGTTCCACGAATCTGAAACGAACCTCATAGAGAGATTCGAATTCGAATCGAATCAAATGGTCATCGAACTCGAATTCGAATTCGAACCATGTGACTTAGCCTCTATGGAAAATTTCAAGGATGAAATTATCACTTGGAAGTACCTTATATTTAAATATCTTATGATTAATGGGCAATATAGATTTAACTTGCCACTAAGAATAAATAAATCCTTTTCCATTCCTAATTGTGTGATAATATTAGGGAAAACATAGAGGACCTAATGGTTAGTTACCTCAGTTGTGCCATGAAACATCCATGCTATCCCATACATTACTTTCATGTTGTATATTAACATTGTTGTCCCTAGTTGAGTATATATTGACCCATTTCTAAAGAGAGGGGTGGTGGAATAATATTCCAGGCTTTCAATTAAGGCATCAATTATATGAATACAATCCCCTAACTCATATTTTTGGCATGAATTTAATAACAATCCCTCCATGTCACGAGCATCCTTCAAGAAATCATCCATACTAACCTCATTTTTTTTCACAGCATGTGAAAAATCAATGTCACTATAGACGTTATGAGTTGGTGACCCAGGACATAAGGTGAATTGAATAGCTGTTTGATTAAGCCATGCTTAACATGCTTCCTCTTAAATTTGTGCTCATATAACATTCCTAAAGTTAACACCATAGTGGGGTGCAATGATATATGGAAAATGTTCCATTCATTGCATGAGTCCTGATTGCAAAAATATTGAACACTAAGTTGATGATTTTAGTAAACACAATGCATTTAGTATGTTCAAATATTAGAAATGAAACCACTTTATAAAAAGTGTTAAAATAAACAATAAATTTACATTAATTCCATTGAAAATCCAAAACTATAGCTACTAAATGATTTTTTTTAATCCCCCCATGGGGATGTTTAATGGTAGTCCCAATGCAAGTTGTCTTTACTAAGCAAACGATGGTTTATAAAAGTTATAGTTTATTAACAACTTGTCGTTCAGAGACAAACTATTTATTTCATGCACAACAACAAATATAGATCCAATTTTCTCTTCAAAGATAGGGATATTAACAAGCATTAATCAATGCTAAAGAAGATAATAATATTCAGTAGAGAAAGTAGATTCCAGGTAATGATGGGTGATTATTGCTCACTTTTTTGCCATCAATTTTTACAACTACTTGTCTTTCCCTATCCTTTCACCTGCAATCATCGTCATGACCTCTAGATTTAGATCCACCTGAAGTTATATATATAACAAGTTAAATACATAATTAAATACCTAGTGCAACATAATTAGGATATAAATTCCATAACCAAAATAGAGTATAGAGAAATAACATAATTCTAACAGACAAAGATATAATCATGATATAATTTTGTCCAACATTATTTCATTACAAACTTAATTCTTCCATATGCAAAATGATAGCCTTAGGTATTGTGAATTTTCAAGGAGACGAGGGAGATACATGGAGACAGAAAAAGGGGGTGATAAAAGAATAATAGGGAAGTGAGTGAATATAATACATAAGAGATGAAGAAGGAGGAAGAGGAAGGATAAAATGAAGAAGTAAGGAGGGGAAGAAGAACTATAGGAAGAATGGGAGATGAAAGAAAAGGAGGAAGGAAGAGTTTCAAAACCGAAGAAGGGGAGATGAAAGAAAAGCAAGAAAGAAGAGTTTCAAAACCATAGGAGTATAGGAATTGTAAAAGAAATAAGGAAGGAGAAGGAGCATACAAAGTGTAATAGGAAGGAGTATTACTTAGGGAAAAAGGGAAGAGGAAGAAGGAGGGGATGATATAAGGAAGAGGAAGCAGAAGAGGAAGAGGAGAAGAAGGAGGAGGATGATAAGGATACGAAAAACAAGAGGAGAAAGAAGGAGGGGTAGAAGAAGAGGAAGATAGGGATAAGAATAATAAAAGGACAAAGGAGGAGTTGAAAAATAAGATGAGGAGGACAAAAATGTATAAGAGAGGAGGAGGAGATAAAGTGGAAAGGAAAAGAGGATTGGGAATAGAAGGAATCTAGTAAGGAGGATTAGTGGAAAATAAGGAAGAGGAAGAAAGAGAAGAAAGGAGGAGGAATACATCAACTAAATCCCCTAAACTCCTACATTCTTTTTCATTTTACGTTTCTTATTATGCATTGGTAAAGCCATACTTATGGAAAGTTTGCCCCTAAATTCAGAAATCGTGCCCCTAAAACCCATATACTACATATAGAACCTATAGATTATTATTTTCCTAAAATATAAAACCCTACCATCAAATAAAATTCCCCAATTCTTTTAATACCCTGAAACAAAACAAACAAAAAAATCATACCAAACATAATAAACCATACAAATTGGAAGAAAAGACTTGGGAAAACAAAAAATAGTGGGAGATTCTTACATTTGATCCAATAGGGGACCCAAAAAATCTATAATAAACCTAAATGATCTCCACAATCTTCAAGTAGCAAGTCTACACAATCTCTAGATAAGGATAATACAAAATAAAATGAAAAAAGTGACTTGAAAGTCACTTAAATAAAAATGCAGTAACAAAACAATGCAAAACTTAATCATGCATGATTTTGTTTCTAGCACATTTGGGTCATACAACAGAAAAAACAAGGCGGCACAAATGTGATGCACATGTAAGAAAATATATTCTAGACAACCTTGATAGGGATACATAATGTAAATTTGTGGCACTAGAACCTTGTATTGTAGTAATGAAATATCTAGGGACACCAATCAATTTCCTTCTACAAATAAGAAGATATCCCCATCATGTGAAAATCAGATGAACATATCGCCATGTTTCATATGGATCAATACCAACTTCCATTTAGTCCTTATTAAATACATTTCATCAATGAGCATAATCTTCCTCTGCTTAAGATCATGGTTGTCACATTTGTTTTCAATGACATCAACAAAATCATAAGGACACTATTGTAGAAAGGGGGTAAATTGGATGGGAATTCCAAATTCATCATTAGAGGAAATTTGGGGTCTAAAATGGGCCTTATAAGAAAATGAGCCAACAATAAATTCTTGTGAGTTACAATTCAAGAACAATAGAATTTCAATAAAATGAGTCAACCACAATGGCTAAATTAAAATATTTGTCATAAAAAAACTGCTTTTTTGTTCGTATTTTCAACATATCTCCGTGTGTTTTTACTCAAATTTAGATCGGGAGGGCTCGTTGGATGTGAAATTTAATTCTGAATCCAACGAGTAACCACACTACATACGTTCGACAGACCCCGCTACCCCCAAAACAAGAAATACCTGAGAAACGTATGCAGTGTGGGTACTCGTTGGATGCGGAATCATCAACACGTTTTTTCAGGTATTTCTTGTTTTTATGGTAGCAGGGTCCATCGAATGTATGCAATGTGGGTACTCGTTAGATGTGGAATTAAATTTCGCATCCAATGAGCCCTCCCGATCAAAATTTGAGTAAAAACACATGGAGATATGTTGAAAATACAAATAAAAAGTAGTTTTTGTCTTTCTTCCTCAAAATTAATCAATATTATTTTATTATTTTAATATTTTCCTTAGGAGGCCCATTTTAGACCTCAAATTTCCTCTAATGTTTTGTTCAATTGGATCCAACCTTCCATCCATTCCTAGAAGGTGATCTAGGCACGAGAGACCTCGAGATAACGATTAAGGATTTGGGATCCAAAATAAATTGGAAAACGGTATCATGGGAACATTGTTGGTGGAAAAAAATTATTCTCTACTTATTCTATAGTCACTCCAAGTATTTACAATAGAGGTCTCACCAAATGTACACAATCAAAGGTTTTAATATGATGTAGGTGTTGCATTGTATGTTATTGGAATGGTAAGTAGGCGCCATGATTTCTCATGGAGGTGAGGAATTACTATTTCTAATTATTGATTCCAAACTTTACAAGGATGGAATAGAGACCACTCTTTACAAGAATGCAATAAACATGGAATAGAGACCACACTTTACTTAAAGAAGAAAAGCCAGGTTTTAACAAAAGCCGACCAAACTAGCTGACGCCATTCTTGAATTTGGTGCTAATTAAGGAGGTCAGTTGTAACCTATACGGGCTAACCTTTGTCTCCTCCAAAGGCCCAATCGTACCATCTCCCATCACTTCCAATCAATGATGGAACCTTTTGACTAACTCTCCTCTTAGGAGGAGGCACCGACCTAAATTAATCACTCATGTTACAATGTCGTTCAGGGTTTTCAGTTTTGGGGGTTAAGGTTGTCCCTCGTATGGATGAACAAGAAGCAGTGGATTCAACACTTGCAGTGTAATATTGAAGGAAGGAGACGTGTTCCCTAGTAATCCCTTGTAGGCGCAAATAATAAGATTTCCTAGCGAGCCTTATAGGTTCTGGTGAGTTCAGTACTATTCCACTTATTTTTATTCCAGAAGGATTTTTTTGTGTATAAATTTCTTTTAACCTGGTTCTTATTTTATTGGAATATCGTGGATGAATTCCTCCCAGAATTCCTGGTATACTCCCCTTACTTCCAAGTAAGAAGAAAACCCATGGACTGTAAATCTATCCTTATTGTTCGAACTCAGTGACAAAACAATGAGCCTCCTGGTTGGTGTAAAAGAGGAGAGAATTGTTTCCTTCGTGGTTCCTTTGGCAGAAAGACACAGGTACTCCTTTCTTGTTTAAGACTTAGGTGGCTTCCTTGTTTTAAAGGAAATCCGTAACTACACAGCGTTGTCAAATTTTTAATTCGAACAACTATTTTTATTTTTATAAACTGCTACATGTAACAATCCTATAGTAATTATATAAATAGTTATAACAAGATGCCGCCTAGGGTAAATAAATGAGGCCGTGAAAAGAAACTAAAAGTGTTTTCCTCTTTTGTTGAAAAGGCCTGAGCCAAAATAAAGATGTGAAGTGAATCCTTCCTATTTTCATTATTTCTTTAAAAGCTTGGTTTATTGTCTTAGCAATGATTCCTTTACGGTCTCTCTGATATGATGTTTAATAATCCGAGATATTGGCGGTCTCTTCTCCTGTAAACCACAGTTGCATTTAAAATTCTTTTTAAAGCTAACAAAACAAACTAAGTTTTGTGGACTAGGTGATTTACTATACTCTTGACGGTTATGTGCATTTCCAAAAACTTCTATAGTTTAAGATCCAAGTATTTACAGTTATTTTCAATTGTAAATCTTATTTATTTTGTAATTCCTATCAATTAAGAATTTACTGTATATATACTTTGAATAACTTGATCTAGAATATTGCCAGTGGTAGTTTTGCTACGATTTCAAAAGTATCAGTCTTGTTTTTATCAAAAAGTTTACTAGTAGAGAACACTGTGATTTTCCTATAATATTGGGTATAAAATTACTATAGTACTAACTCACCAAAGTCCCTGTGGATCTTGTAAAACTAAGAGTTTTAGTTTACCAAAAAACTACTAGGAGTCACATGTAACATGTAGGAGTTTATCGTTTTAGTTTTAGTTTTCCTTTGGTGTAATTCACTAACTCACAGTTTTAGTTAAATTTTGAGGATAAACATGTAGGAAGAGTATAAAGAATATACTAGTTAATCAAATATTTAAATTTGTAAATTTAGAAATATCCACGATATGAAAAATACAGAAGTGAATGTCGAGTCTCAACTTGTTCTATTAATGAAACAAGTAACAAAAATCAACAAAACATTATATAAAACAAAGTATTGCATGAGCGATTTCGGGTGGGCAATTTGGAAAAATACACTTTTTGTGGACCCGAATAATTGCTTCTTTAAATGATCTTTAATCTTGTTATGTTCATAGAAACTACTAAGTTTCCTGTTAAAAGTGTAACCTTAAACTGAAATGTGAGGTGAATTAGGAAAAGTATAATTTTTGTGAACCAAAATCATTTCCTTGTTTCATGAAGCCTAAACTTGTACTGGTAATGGAAATTATTAGGTTACTTGTTAAAATTGTAATTTTAGACTGAAATGTAAGGGAAAAAAAAGATGCGGCAGCAACTATCCCAGGGTTACAACTTACAGTTAATGACCAGTCAAAAATATTAATATGGCATTCGATGCATCAGCATTCATAAATAAGTATATGAAACTCTTTTATGTGGATACATACATATGGCATGATTTTACCCCAGTTCTAGTTATTCACTTGATAATATGAATTAGGATTGTTTCAGAGTTGATTTGGTGCTACGCAACGACAGCAATGGGGATGTCACTTTTGAAACAGGGGATGCTGGGGGTGTTAGGGTAATTCAAATATAACAATTTAAGTTTTGTAGTGTTTCCCATCCACCTTGGACCCCTTTGTCCTTGTACAGAACACATTTCCGTAAGGGAGTAAGAGCAATTCCTTGAATGCATGCTGTGAGAATTTTTCAAATTCAATGAAGAAATTATCTGAAGGTAAAACAAAAATATGAAATCTGAAACCCAAAAAATAAACACTGAAAACCATAAGACCAGGAGAGCTGAAAATATAAACAATTAAGACTGAAGCTTATGAGGAAGATTCGTGCTCTTTAATAGCTAATTCCAACACAATCCTGCAAAAAATCAACTCATAAATCCCTCTCTATTGATCGCAAGAGGCAAATGATTTCAGAACTTTGAAAGTGAGAAAATGAGAAGTGTGTCAGGTTTTTGGAAAATATAATAGTCCTAGCAATGACGTCCTATGGTTTCATGATGTGCCCATATCTCTCTTTTTTTAATTTTTCTTTCATTGTACAACAATTTTTTAAATTTTGGGTTATCGCATCCCAAAATTTAGGAGATGTTTCCTGATTTTGTGAAAAAAAATTGTTGCATATGTTTATGCCCCCTTCCTTGGGATGTGTCCCCCGAAATGACAACTTTGACCACATTATGACCTCCCCTAGGATGTGTCCCCTAGAATGACAACTTTGACCACACTGTACTTCTGTCATTGAATTATGCAATCCCTAATTTTTGTTCCATATGCCCCTTGTGTGGTTGTTTGATATACTAGCATTGAAATACCATGACAAATTGCAATATTTCATTTAATACAGTCATCTAGAATTGCATTACTTGTAGCTCTCAATAATACAATTTAGGACTTGTCCTCTTACATTACATGTTATATAGTTTTGTTTGGTTGTTTGACAACTTAGGCTTATAACTTATGTGGTGGAATGTTTTGAGGGAACCAAGGATTGCAATCATATACCTCTAACATATTTTTTTTGAATTATCAAGTAATAAGTCTTCAATATCCCTAAATCTAGTAAAATCTCAATCTCGCCCTTCTTTTAAATGCCAAAAGAAAATGGGTTGGGATGAATGTAGAATAAAAGAGTACATTAGTTCCATTCAGAGTGTAAGAAAATATCATCAGTGTAGAGGCCCAACTCTCAAAAGTCAGTGTATGAAGAGAATTTCTGGGCAGAGATGTCATATGTCGATTGTATTGGGCCTTAAGTAGGCACAGTAAGCATCCTTTGCTAGTGGTTGAAGTTACACAAGCACAGAATAAAGGGATGTCTCTAGTAGAAAATGAGAATGTTACAAGGAGTTGGATAAGTCCTTGTCAGAGAGAATGTATGACTATCTCATTTCATTGTGAGAACAAGCTATTGCCAAATACCTTTGTTACTCAAATATTTCATCTAGGGGAGTGATGGAGTTAGTTGAGAACAAGAGCAAGGAACCCCAACACAATTCTGGAGGAGGAAATGTGGTTGCTTCTGAAGCATGAAGCATGAAGTCTCCCAAGAATTCTAAAGCATGTTTTTACCTTATATTAGCTTCAAAATCCGTTTTGGTCATGTTTCTAACCTCAAAGCTCAGTTATGAGTCATTTTGTTTGGTGAAACCATTAACAAGAGGCCTCATAGTCACGCATGGGTCAGCTCTAGTAAGAATGAATTATTGTTAGGGGTTATTGAATCGGGTTTGGGTTAATTCATGAGATTGTAAAATCCCTATAAAATTGAATATTTTTACAAACATATCACCAAACATTTTATAGTTGGCATTTTAAGAATTAGTGCAATTTACTAAGGTTTTTACACTTTAAGGTAAGTATGGATCCTCTAAATGTCAACTGATTTTAGTTGCAGACATTCCAAACTAGGATTAACTACACCTAATGCACTAAAAAATATGGATTATAACACAATCCCATGCCAAAAATCCAAGTCATTAGTCAATCCATCTTAACTCTGGATCTATCAAATCTTTTAACTCTGATTGTAGCTTTACATTCCAAGTGAAGTAGTTTTGCTTTCCGATTGTGTGTTTGTTGAAGTTGTATATGTCATATTGTCGTTTTCTTTTTATGTGCTCATTTCTATCCCTCCATCACTTTTCAGTGTGATGGATTTTCTAGCCATCTGGTTTGCTTTCCTTCTCACATGTTGTAATCTTACTAGATTGAAATTCATCTTATCCTCTTAAAAGCACCATTCAATGTGATGGACCAGTTCCCATGATCTGTTAACTTCCTACTCAGTAAGGAGATCTATGAGGATTTTAGAGTCCCTTTTGTTTCACATATTTGGGCTAGGCTCCCATGGTCATTGCTTCACTCATTCCTACTAGTGCACCTTGGCTTTTGGTCCTCTTGTTTCTTTACAGCTCTTCTAGGAATGCTTTCTTCAGTCCTTTCCCTTTTAATGGCAATCTCTAATAACAACCGCTCCTTTTTTTCTAGATTTTACTTTAGACTATCTTTCAAAAGTTTTCTTTGAACGAACCTGAGTCTAGTAGTTTGAAGGGATCTATTAGTTTTTGACTTTCTTTGATCTTCCATTAATTTATATCTACCTAAATTTGGATTGCTTCTTTGCATTTGCTGAAATCGTTTTTTTTATTTGAGGCAACAAGTTTTTTTGTTCTTACAGCACCTATTCCTATCACAACTCTTTTAAAATGAATTCATACTAGCTCTAGTTTTAATACTATGTTTACATATAAATCAGATTATAGACATTGTTGAACTATGGAATAAAACTAATATACATAGCATAACTTAATTGAAAATTCTTCCATATCATATTCAGAAACTAAGAAGCTAACAGGCTGAAAAAATTCTAGATTGGTCAATTGCTATGGATAGTAGACTGTCATCTAGGCTAGATTTAGAGCCCAAATTTTCTTTAGAACATTTCCTTATCCTGTGGATTTGCCCCATTTCTTGGGAAACTCTTTGATAGATTTACTGTTGGGCTGGCTTGTCCATCTGATCCATAGTTTCCAATATGATTTGTTGGAAAATTCGCATTTTAGGTGCAGTTGGACACAACTTTTTGCTTCTCCAAGGAATTGTCTAGAGTCTGGACCTTGATGGGCTTATTATTTATCTGGATATCAACTGTTCTTTTGTTACTATCTTTATGTGGATAGTTTTTGGATTTCTTGGATCTGGCATTGATGTATATCTACCTTAATTTGGATCTTTTTATTTGATATTGTCATTTTCCTTTTGTTTATTTGAGGCAACATGATTTTCTGTTCTTACTGTACCGTTTCCTATAACAACTCTTTTGAAATGAATCCATACTAGATTTGATGTTAATACTTTGTTTACATATAAAGTTATTAACCATATGATTAAAATTTTGAACTGTGGAATAAGAAATTATACATAACATAACTCAATGCAAAATTCTTCCATGTCAGTTTCAGAAACCAAGCAACCAACAGGATGAAAATAGTTCAGATTGGTCCATTTCTAATTTTTCTATGGATAGTAGACTGCCATCTAGGCTAGACTTTAAGCCCAATTTTTCTTCAGAACATTTTCTTATCCTGTGGATTTTCCCCATTTCTTGAACAGCGCCTTGGTAGATTTAACCTTTGTGCTGGGCTGGTTGCTCTATGTGTTCCATAGTTTCCATAATTTGGTGGAAAATTCACATTTTAGGAGTAGTTGGCCACAACTTTTTGCTTCTCCAAGGCATCATCTAGCCCTTGATGTGCCAATCCTTCATCTGGCCCTCAATGGTTCTTATGTTACAATCTTTCTGTAGATTTTTGATGAGGAGTATAAAACCACTTTTGGCAATATGTCTACATTTGGTACCTGCTACGAGTTTCTGAATTTTGCTAGTTTTTATTCATTTGATATACAAACTCGATATTGAATGCTGCACTGGTTTCTAAGATGGGGGAACATACCCTTGGGATGGCTAGAACAAATCCTCAAACTTTTCAAGGGATGGAAGGTTGAGGATAGCAATGACATGATAGTCTATACACTTAAACCAATTCTAAAAAAGCTCATGCATGTGAAAGGACATGGGCAAAATGTACGTTTGCTACAAGAAACTTAAGTGCAACTATTTTTCAATTTGAAATAAGGTCCATGAATGGGATATGAGATGAATGCTTGTACCTAGAACAAATTTTATTCATATTTATTGTTTATGCTGATTATGTTAAAAGGAATTCCCTTCTCAATATGTTCTGCAGATTTTTACAGATGTCTATTAGAAACAATTTTGAGATATGCATGCAAGAATTATGTAAAAAGAATGGGTCTTAATTTAGGCTAAGAAGATGATATAATAAGAATTTATTCAAACATTTAGTATCCATTTTGAGTAACTACTATCTAGTTGCTCTCATAGTGCATGAGGTTATGACAGTAGAAGAAATGGACTAAAAAACCTTTCACATCCATGTACAATATGTAAAATCCAAGATGACCCCAAAAATGAGAATAACAAAATTAATAACCACTAGTGTTGATCTATCATAACTTCAGATTTTCCAAGTATAAAAAGGGAACAAATACCTTGCAGGACAAACTGTTCCTCCTTTTTTGCATTTAAAAAAAGTTTACACCTCAATGGATTTGATCCCTCTTGCCATTTGATAGATCCAGAGTTAAGATGGATCTATGGATTCCTTCTCTTTAAATGTATTCCCAAATTCCATAAATGCGGGACTTATATCCCACACGCTCCACCAGCACTGGTCCTGTGTGGAAATAATTTTTGTTCCCTATAAACTAAGAACATAATTAATTACAAGGCCTTTTTCCTACCTTTGTTGTAACCTGCACACAAACAACCAGTTCTTGGATTCTAGGATTGATTTTTTTAGGGTTTGATATATTCTGTGTCACTATGATCAGGTGTCAACTGAGACACACTCCTCCGTATGTGCAAAACTCCCTCACAAATTCAGTCCAATTGCTAAATCCTCCATTCACATTTCTCCTTGAAAATAAGGCTCATTCAACTGATACAAATATGAAGTTTAATTGTATAAGGTTAAATTGAGTGAATAGAGTGCATGCTAAGTCCTAATTGCGTAAGAATGGCGGTAGTTCAACAGTGCTAGGCTTGCCCAATTGTGGAGGTATGCAAACACCACAAAACAAAAGTATAATACATGTCATAAAAACATACTTTGGGTAATGTACAGGCATGTATATCTATCCACCATCAGAGGACAGTTAGCATTATCATTTACCCACTTTAGAGGTATGTGCAGTCATGTTCACATAAAAAAATTATATTAAGCCCCCCCCCTTTCTCCTAATGATATGTTGAGATAAAAGAAAGATAATGCATGGAGTTAAAACACATGGAATCATGGTGCCACATGTTGGAGTTATTATTCTCTTTTTATAATTAGATTTTTGGCATAAAAAATATTTACATTTCAAATATGCTCATAGTTACATGCAACATACGAGGATTTTTTCCAATTGATTGTGAAATATGGTTAAGAAATTGCAGATTTAGCACCTAGGGTATGGTTTGATTTGGGTGCCAATGTGGTTTTTTAGAGTCCTATATTCAACAACAACTTTTAGAGAAATGTTTGATGATCTGGAAACAAACTATAGCATGAAAAATATCAGGCTTGGGTCCTCATCAATTTGTAACTAGATCTGAAAAGAATGATCATTACTATGCTATTTTTTCTTATGATGCCTATATGGTTAACATTTGATGAGTCACTACACATGGAAAATGATCAAATGTAACTAGCATAGAGAAGTCTCGAAGGGCATGCTTAAATGGTTAATATATAATAGTTATGTATATATTTGGAGTTATTCGCTTAATTGAGAAACACCCAACCTATCAAGCCTACATTTGTATCCTAATAGCAACAAAATTTTAGGATCCAAGCAATTATATTCATGAAGTGGTAATGAGAAGCCTCATTTGGGAACTTTTTGAGCACTTTTGGATAATTATGAGTGTCAACAACAACAATAGGTATCCCCTTTGTAAGTCTGGACCAATTATGGGATAATTCTTGAACAGTTTGGGAAACTTTGGCCCTATTTTGACCTCAAAAAAGTTATCTCTTTGGGATGAAATGAGATTTTGGGTAGTTACGAGTAACAATGGGCATGTCCTAACCTTGTTTCATACTTTATACTTTAGTAAAATTTAAAAATTGATGAACCTCAACTTTGAGAAATATTTATTGGTGAAAACAACAATAAAAAAATATTGGCATGTTTACCCCCTTGACCAAATCAAATTTCAAATAAGCACGAAGTATCTTAGAAGAAGTCCAGGTCTATGATGGCATAGTTCTTTTAATCCTTTTCTGAAGTAGTTGGGGTCATTATTGTTTGTCTAAGCACTATTAAAATGCAGTATCATCAGTAGAGTCCCCTTATTCTCATGTTTACAGACTACAATATGAGTAATCAAGGAATATATTTGCTATACATACCATAAATGATTATGTTTGTCTTGGAAAGGATTGTTCTTTATTGTGGAAAACCCTTATTTACAGTATAGAAGGTATAAAGAATCCCTTGATTTCTCACTATTTTCATGTGGCAAAGACTCAATATTCTCACTATCTACTGAATCTATGCCCTATGTTTTTGAACATTGACTGTTGTATTCTTTGACAACATCTTTGTGGGGGTTTTCTTTCTTCTCTATCTTGTGGATGTGCCTGCAAACATTAAGGTCTTAGTTTGATATTTAGATGTTGAGTTATTTTTATGCTGTAAAATGTGCAATTTCTTGAAACAGGTTCATTGCTCAGCATTAAAAGTTAAAGTGGCAAAGTTTGACAGATGATGCTGATTGTAGTGTGATTACAAAAGGAATTTCTAAGCTGAATTTTGACAGAGATTCTATAAAATTGTAGCTAAGAAAGGAGCAGAGGAACAATTAGAAATCACAAACATAATGTGGTTCTTCCCTAGAATAGGAATTACCCAGGCCTAAAATAATGAGGTTGAATTCTTGGCCCTTATTCAAGGCATGAAAGTAAGCATATTGGTGGGAATAAGGAAGAGAATGATTCCCTCCTGTGCATCAAATTGGTAAAAGGACAGTGGTCCAATCATGATGAGGAATTAGAATATGTTGTTGAAAAGAATAGAAATGCCCGTCCTTACTCTAAGAAGATTGACCTCTAGAATGTTTGAAGAGGCAAATAAAGGCTAGTTGATGAACTAGACAATCCAAAGATGCCTGGAGCAGTTAACAAATACCAATTTAAAGAGTTCCTCAATAGGACAAACATAAGGGAATCCATCAAACAATATTATTGGAGAGAGATCTCCATGAAATATAGAATGAAGATACTTAGAAAGTTCCAAACAGCTCCTCAAGTCTAATTTGAACTTCCAACTATTAAATTGACCATCAAATTAGGAAGGATGGCAACACAATGACAAAAATTAGCCCTGTCAAGTGTCGACAAATTTGCTATACTAGCAATAGACATTTTCGTCTCTAGTATAGCAATTTTGTCAGAATTGTTTTTTAATTTTGTTCTATCGCCATAGCGATGAACCCTTCATCGCTAAACAAATGAAACCTTCGTCGCAGCAAATTTGTTTTTTTTTAAATTGCCTTCCATCTCTATAGTGACGAAACCTTCATTGCTACACCAACGAAAGCTTCGTTGCAACAACTTTGTTTTTTTTTCAAATTTCCCGCCGTCGCTATAGCGATGAACAGTTCGTCACTACACCAATGAAGCTCTATCACAAGAACTTTCTTCATTTTTTAAAAATATTTCCTTTCGTCGCTATAGCGACGTCCTGTTGGGCCTTCATCGCAATAATGATGAAACTTCATCGAAATACAAACTATTTCTTTGTCGCAATATCGACAAAACACCATCACAGTAGAAGCCATCCATTCGTCGCAATTGTGACACGAGCCATTCATCGCACTTACGACGAAGTGTGGAAAGTGTTGCTACAGCAACGAAAGTTTTCCCATGAAAAGAAGGGGCCATGTTCATTGCTACAGAAACACACAAGTGTTGCAATAGCAACGATTTTCCATGGGAAAAATGTCCACAAGTACTAGTGGAGGAATGGATAGATGTTTTGAGTATAATCTAGTGTTATGTCACCTACGAGGGAAGGTTTACAACTGTCTACATGTACCATTTTAGGTTCCTTCTTCATGTGGTAGGGAAATCCATGGGAAATCTATGTTGAATCTTCCATATTATTTGTTTAAAAGCCTCTACAAAATAGAAGCTAAGGTAAAAAATCATCCTAAGCACACTAGTCATTATATCTTCCATGATGGGCTGGTAAAATTTTTAGTGTTGACTAAAGTGAGAAAACAAGATCGCTCCTGGAAGCAATTTCTCTTCTAGTCAAGATTTGCACTAAAGAAATTTGAAGCACAAAATAATATGGAAGTTGAATCCAGTAAGGAAGAAACAGAGGCCTCAATCAACAAGAAATTTTTTTCTCATATCAAACATAGAATCCAAGAGGGACAAGGCACCTCTAGGCCTCGTAGAGGACATAAGAGAAAGGTTGAGCGGAAGACAGAGCAAATTGAAGAAGAGTCCAATCTGAAAGGAGAGTCTATTGTAGAATTAGATGAAGGAAATTATCTGAATGAAGAGGTACATGCACCTAATAATGAGGCTATGTCTATCCTTGAGACACCCAAAAATACAAGGAGAAAGTAGGATTTGAAGAAACAAAGAAAGGTATGTCAGAAAATCCATCTTCCAACCCTAGAATTTTGGTTATTTCTCCTTTGAAAACTGAAGGAACAAGGTGGAGATAAAAGACTAGGCCTACAAATAAATTTCGAATGAATATGAAGGTCATTTTGGAACCTAAGTTCAAGAAAAACACAATAACCAATATTGAGGATTCCTCAAGTGAAGAGGATCCCAAAATTAAAGATATGTAACAGACATTATCCCAAACTCTAGAGAACATTGAAAAAAGTATTAAAAACTTTCCAAAGATGCCTTAGAGAAGTCATAGAGACAGGAGCAAGCACAAAGTTCAGAACTTTGAGATTGGCATGAGATCAAAACCTGCTAATATAGAAACTCAGGTAAAATATGCTAATGTATAGAATATAAAGTAGTTATTTAAAGTCCAAGAACCTTCAATTGTTGAGGATCAGATTCAAGTCACTCCAAGTGTAAATGTAGAAATCCATGTACATCAACCACCAATGGAGACAGAGTAAAAAATTGAAGATCTTAAAAGAGCACCTTACAAGTCACAAAATGAGCACCTTAATGATTCTAATGACAAGTTTGTTCAATCCAATCAGAGGTTGAGGGGGACTTGGAAGAAATTAATGCCAGTTATCAAGAACTAGTAGCGAATGTAAATGAAGATGTAAAAAGAAGGAAAATAGCACAACAAAAAAATGAGGAGATGATTAGGCAGAAAAGAGAGATTCAAGAAAGATTCCAAGAAATGGAAAAAGAGAATGCTCGGTTACAAAAAATATGTCAAGCACTAGATGGGATTACCATGTTGGTTGATGTAGCTAGGAATATCTGATAGGTCATTCTTCAGCAACCTTCACTTCCAGCTGTCTATGTGGCATGATGATCAAAGCAAGGATAGAATCAAAAGTTCAAGATGACTCATCATATTGAATCATTAGTTAATAGGCGACCTATAGGTCTAGATGGAAATTTTTTCATATGATAGTCTAGATAAGCACAACATGTAAATATATGATGTAATATGTATTTACTATTTTGGGTTAGTTCGACCCCCCTAAGGTTGGATCTCAAGTTGTTTATTTCTTTGTTGAATTATAGAGAGAGGGGTTGGTTTTTAGAAGCATCCAAAGACATTATGCTTGATCTACACCAAGAAAACTTTGATATCTTGTAAGCATGTTTGTGGAACTTTTTGAAATGATATATAATCTATAATATGAGCTAGTTTTATTCATTGATTATAGTGAATGTATGTGATCAGTGTTATTCATCTTCTTATGAATTCATTTTCTGATAAAGTGTTTATCTTAAAGTGTGCATAAGAAGAGTTACCTTTACTATATATCTTGTTCAGAAAATGTTTATGTCATTGAATGATATATCCTGATATATGGATGTTGTATTTGTCCTATGTATTATAGATTAAGTCTGGTTTATGTTATGTTTGATATTCATATTCACATGGTCTTTGGAATTGTTTACTCCTTGTATCATTCCTTGTTTTAGATCACTTGTTATGAAACTTGATTACCCTGATCCTTATTTATTCCCATAAACAATGCATAATGCAACCACTTCTTAGATCCAAATATTTATTGTACAAGATGTATGGGCTTTGCACCTCTGTAGTCTAGGTATACACTCTAGTGCAAATAGGAACCAAAACAAGTCTTTAAACAGAAGAAAACACCATCAACCATCAGACAAGCAATGAGGCTTGTGGAAACTAAACAAGGTCCAAATAGGAAGTATGGAGAAAACACTAAAGAGAACTAGGTAACCCCAAACTGTCAACACCATTGAAGATACATTTATAGGAATCGAAGTAACACATTTCAAACACCTGAGGAAGTGAGTATTGAATGCGCATTCCAATATTGATCCAATGAGATATAAATTCACACTCCCAAAATAGAATGATCCTCTAGAATGAATCCTAACACAAAAGGCCTTATGAGGTACTCATTTACAACCAAGAAAACATCATATGTTGAGTATCCCTATGGATGTGAATCCATCTCACTAGATTGCATGGGTTGCTAGCATGGGTTTCTAACAATTACAACCACTGATTCAATATAGGAATTGATATTGTGTACAAGGTGTGCTTCCGGCTTTGAGAAGTTGAGACAGGAAGTACTCGAGAAACTATTTCTAATGGCTCAAGTGTGTGAGAAGGAGCGGTGAAAATAGGTAAAAGCAAGTAAAATATAAACTAAGCTAAGCTAAACTAAGGAAATGGACCAAAGTATTCGCAAATTCTACTACAGTAAAGGTAACAACTTACTAGTAACAGTAAACACAAATAGTAGATGTGACAAGTAAATAGTAAAATGTTTTTTCCTTTTTTCACACAAGAGTAATGCATGGATTAAATTGTATTTTATTGATATATATTGGACATTACATAGGTGGATAATACATCGAGTGAATGGTCCCTTGCAAAGGGGAAATTTTTGCATAATAATGGTGTTGTAATGGAGAGATGGAACTATATGTGATGTATGGATCTCAAATGGGAGAATGTGTATCTATGTATATCCAAATGGGGGCCTCCACCTTTCTATTTATAGGAATTTTCACCAGTGGTAATTTTTCCCTTGGTTTTGGGTGACCCATGGTATTATTCCATGGTATTGATATTTTCTGTTTCTATTTTTATTTTTGAATATTTTTTCCCCTTTTTCTTTTTTATTTTTGCATTTTGGGGATTATTTCCTATTTTTATGTGGGAAAATAAGTATTTTTGTCAAATATGGTAAAAAAGATAGGGTTTTTGGGTTGGTGGAGGCCAAAACTTAGGAAAATATGTGTAAAGGTATTGAAATGTTCTATCCTAAAACATAGCCTTGTATGAAAAATAGAAACACAAAATTATTGCAAAGTAATGTGGTTCCCAAATTGATTCATTTGGTTCCTCTAATCATGGGCCAAAGGATGTTGGGGAAAGAATGATTGTTTCCTCTAGCAAAGGATAATTAGGTGGAAACAAAGATTGATATTAGTGTTGTTACTCCTCATGTTTTTTTTGAAATGTAACTTTCTGCAGTCATGGAGCTTTAACATGTGCTTTCAACTTCATGAATTTCTTTAGATACAACTAATTTAGAGGTTATAGCCAACTTTTCAAGAGTGAGTCTTTCATGTTCTCCATGCTTAAATTTTCCTTCTCTATTTATGTTGTTGTTAACTTTCATTACAATAGTTTGAATGGCTTTCCACTCAAAAATTGTTCAATAGATATCTCTACCTAAACACCTCATTTAAATGGTTTGTTCCATGACCAACAATATCAAGGTAGAATACTGGAGAATTTACAAAAAATGATCTTCAAACTTACTAAAATAACATCTAAAGTAATGTCTAGCATAACATCTAAAATTACAAGAAAAAGACCAATCATTAGAGGTTTGAGCATAAGCAGTTCTCCCTTTTGTTTTAGAGAAAGTGAGTAACCATTTGTTTAGCAGAGGTTTGTTTGGTACACCTAAATCCTTAATACTCATTGGTGCACACTCGTATGCGCACACACACACATTCATTCTCACCTTGTGAATTCAAAACATATAAACATATAATGATTATTATTAATTAAGATGCATCAATAAATAAGATTATAACGTATAATTTTAAGATAAAAGAGAAAATCAAAATTTGTAAAAAATAAACCTCTCCATTCTCCTTGTTAAATCTATACGAGAAAGTAGAGTATTTAAAGTTTGAAAAGCAAAGACAATCACTTAAAATACATATGTTAACTTAAGATATATTGTAAACTTAACATATATGGTACCAAAGGCGTAATTTAAAATATGAACCTGAATTCGACGTGGGAAGAAAGTGAAGCCATGTATATACATTGAGGACAAGATGCTCTAAACCATAGGTAAAAGTTGAATCTAAAAAAAATATTCCTGAAAGTCACGGCCAAATGTGATCAAACTTTACCACATTGGTAAAACTTTATTTTTTGACCTATATATTTAGATATAAATCAATCAACTTACTTATAGTATAATTGATTTTTCTCTCAAATTAAAAAATAATAAGTTAAAATGCTACAATATACATTACAACTATTTATCCATAAAATTGATACAATTTCTTACAAATAAAAAAAAAAATAGGTTTATAGAGGTTCATTACAAAAGTAGGATTTAAATAGATTCAATTTAATGCATCATTATTAAATATTATAATAAAATCAAATCATCCTTAATGCTGAAGTTTCAGGATTTTTATATTGTAACAATAATTAAAATAGAAATGTTTTCTAAAATTAGTTTATGTAATATTAATTTTCATATGATTCATTAAAAGGTATACTAAATAAATTAAACTTATTTTTCAATTAAAACTTTAATTCTTTTAATTATATACATTTTGCAATTAACATATTCTATTATATTAAATAATTAAACTTATTTATTATCTCAAAATATAATTCAATAAAAAATATATAAACAAAACAATTTAATATGGAATTAAATTATTATTTTTAATTAAATAATCATTTAATTACAAATTAATGTACACTTTTACATGTTTACATTGAAGGTGTTATTTAAAGGGTTGATCCTCTGTAGGTTGACGACGACCTATGAGGAGCCTCCCTGTGTTGTCATTTCATTGACTCTGGCTTTTCCTAACCCAGATTTAAGGCTCGAGGAAGAAGCATGAATTTTGCACCTGCATCTCCTGGTTTCCTAGTCGAGAAAGAAGCATTAAGTCATTAAGTCACACCACTCATATAGCTCATACACTTACAGGTTCAGACGGATTCACCACATTTATTTCTTTTTCAGGCTCTCAAACCTTTGGTGTCGTTCAGTGTTGGAATTTCATTTCATCTATGCCCTTCCAACTATTTTTTTTTGACGTTTTGAGCTTTTATCTTGCCCACTTACACAACGTTTTATTGAAAAAATAACCCTTCAACAAAGAAGTTTAAAAAAACAATTACCCTTCAATAATAACGTATTTATTAAAGAATTTGATATTCAATTAAAAGATATGTTTTTATTGAGGAATTAATTTCCAATTAAAGCTAATAATAGAATCATTTGCCCGTGTTTTTAGTTGATCATGCTTTTTGAAAAAGGAGGGTAGTAACACATACACCTCAAAAGTAACATATGCCAACATTATGCATCCACAGTAGATTAACCTATAATCTTAAAAACAAACAAAATGTGAAACCTATAATCCTTTTTTAAAGTTAATGTTAGGCCACATGTAATGCAACACACACAATTTTGATGGTATAATTGAAATTACATGACATCTTAATTTTGAATTAAAGGATGTGTTTTTATTAAGGAGATTATTTTCCAATTAAAAGATGGCAATTGACTTATTTGCCGATGTTTTGGTTGATCATGTACTCTAAAAATGGAGGGTGAAACAAACCAACCTACTAATAGTGACACATACAGCTCAATAGTAACATGTGCTAGCATTATGTATCTGAAATTCATCAAGTGATGAACTTAGGAAACAAACAAAATGTGAAACTTAGAATCATTTCCAGAGGTTAATGTTAAGCCACATGTAATGCAACATACCAAAATTTTCAAGGTTAACATGTTGCATCAATAGTATAATTGAAATAAAAGGCCAAATAAAAAAAACCACATTGCAATCAAGATTGTATAATGATTTTCCCCAAAAAGGAAAATTTCTCACGTTTAATTGTTGTGTAGCTTATGAATGGAGTGATTCGCCCATTAGATCATGAAATGAGTGATTGGCATGCTTTTCTAATTTATTTTTCACTGCTAAATTCTCTTGGAAGACCAAGTGTTTGGGATTTTTAAGATCATATGTTGTTTTCTCTTCTTTAGTTCTCTTTCCTTACGTACTATCAACACACTTATTCAGTATTTCACTATCCCTTTTCATCTCCATAATGTTTTGAACGGTTCAACTTGTCTAGAGACATTCCAATAAGCAAGAAACCATATTTTCCATTGTTCGAGTGATGTATACTACCCAAACATAGAAGAGAAACATTCCACCTTTAAGAAATGGATAGATAATATGATTGGGGTTTCTATCTATGTTTTCATGTTTTAACGGTATTCTTGTATTTGTAATGCACAAATGAGATTCTTTAACCCTACATCGACGCTTTTTTTATCACTGGAGTTAAGGTTTTTTCCAATTTTTTCCATCACCCAAGAAAAATGATTTTCCATTACCACATTGTATGGAGAGTTTCCAAACAACACTAGAATCAAGTTATAAGCAAAGACATTACATCTTAGGTTGTCAAAAATCACTAGGAGAAAGAAGAAGTAAGATTTGGTAGCTAAGAGTAGGAGAAGTGTCACGTCCCCATCCCTCAACCGGCGAAGAGGACGCAACGAACACCACATACAGCGGCGAAAACAGCTCCATGAATATAAACAAAAGAGATCAATGCTGAAATTAAAAGCTTAACATGATGCATAACCTAGCATACAGGGATTCATAATTCCTATGACATCAATATACAGCGAAAGCAAACATATACATTCATACAATTCCAGCATTCCATATGTTCATTATAACTCATTTGACATCAATATAATTGCAGAGATAGGATAGCAGCACTTATCTTTTGATGAAGAATTCACCCGTAACCAGCTACATCGCTGCAACGTTCCACCCAACCATAGGCCAGCGTGCTCATCAATCTCTCAGCAACACTGCCACCCCCGAGCTAGGCATGATTCCTCCAAGGATAAGGGTTAATGCAGGCTTAAACATAGCCGAGGGACACAATTAGCCAAACCAACCCCGCTGGGTTTACCAGGCCATCAACGATCGGCCAAGCCAGCACAGTCCGAAGACCAACCACTGCATACCGCAACAACACAATCCCTTCACAGCCTTGTGAAGAAGGCAAAGACAACCGGGGATAATCCCAAACAAACAATGAGCACAGCTCAAGCCCACAAGGCAACACAGAGTTGTTCTTGGCCCTATCGTGGCCAAAACAACTCAGCTGCAACAACACCCAAACCAGGGTATATCGGCAGCCCAAACTCACAATGAATGATGGCCACAATCCACAGTTCCAAACAAGGAAAACTCAGCCAACAATTGTGGAAATCAACAACCCACAATAGATAATAAACAGGACTCCCAGCATAGCCATGGAAACTCAGCCAATGGAAGTGGCAACCCACATCCCACCACTCACAGTGAAAATGATGACAGCTATGCACAGCCCCAAAACAGGGAGGAAGGACGTTGGGCTCTCAACAGCACCCAAACATCGTGGATTAAAGCCACGGCTATGACACATACCAATGGAAATCGGGCCCTTGAGGCCATTCTACTTGCTCGCTGCGTGCACAACCAGAGAAGACCCACGACTAGTGCATGAGGAGCACAGAGCAAGACTCCCAGCCTGCGCGAGGATGAACAACACGTCTCTCTGCGCGTGAGTGAACAGACAATCGGAAGGAACAAAAACAGAACGCCTCTCTGCGTGAGGATCCAAATTTCCCAGACCACAGTCGTGAAGGTGAAGGCCAGATGTGAGAGTGAACAGAACAGGGAAGAATGGCGTTGTGGAGAAGATGGAGACCAAGCGTAGAGAGAAAGCCGTCGTGGGTGGAGTGGGCGTGTGGGCAAGGGACTGATAGTTTTGCCACCCCACTCCCCAAAGGAAATAACTGCCTCAACCACCAGCCGTAACTGCTCCCAACTACCAAACCAAGCCATTGAAGAGGTTGGTGAAACAAGAAAGGTGGCAAAACAAACAAGGTGGCAACACATGGGGTTTTCTCCCATAATCCAAGGTTTGACATCCCCCACCCTTATCCTTTGGAATCATGCCCTTTTCATTTTAACGTTGCACTGCTGTAGCTGGTTATGGGTTTATTTTTAATTGATGTGCGTATTTACATGATGCCAAACTATAATGTGCCAGATAGCACGATATACCATCGACAACTATCCCCATTGCTGAAACATACACAACCAAATCGATGGTGGGGCTTTTGCCTTTAGCTCCTCACCACGATTAATTACATTATATACATCATGCAAACGGGGTCAAAACCGGGGTGTTACATTCCCCTCCCCCTTGGAATAACATCGTCCTCGGTGTTCCAATACATAGGAATACATATACAATTGCACATCAAAATTTCAAATTTTTTGCAGATCTATCCCACTTTCAATTATTTACTGTGAACGTTCAAGACCAAGCCCCCCCTCAGCTTCCATGAACTTCTCCTGCTGGTTCTTAGCTCTTAGCTTATCCTAAAATGTAGGAACTTTGTGGCTATTGCCCTCATCATGTTCCCTCATTGGGCAGTCCCGACGTAAATGATGTCCTCCGCATTCGCAGCATTTCACTGGCTGCTTCATCTTTACCTACTCAATTTCCTTTGAGCCTTCATGCCTGGACCGTTTCATAACGGGTCGCTTGGACGAATGTCCCATCACTGATCCACCTTCCTTTCCTTTGCCAATTGCTCCCAGAAGGCTTCTCACCTCCCTTTGCAAACCAATAGAGTCTCGCAAAATCTGGTGGTTCATTTCATTCTGCCTTCTCTGTATCTTGAGCATCTCCCCAAGATTTTCTTGGGTCTTGGAAATCATTTGAAGGAGACTTCTAGCTATAATTCCAACAACTTTTGATCTGTTGCCATGATCAATGTGCACCACCGGGTTTCACTTTTATCACCTGTGAAATGCACCATTGAAATTATGTCAGATCAAGCATAATACAGACATCAAAATCAATCAGTCAATTACCTAAATGGCATGACAGTCCAAGTCTCATTAAAGAAACTTTCACATTTTTCATGCCTTCCCCACAGGCACATGAGCTCATTCATGTCCATTCCTGGGTAGGGAATTAACTATTCCAACATTCACAATTTTACTTTAAGCAAATACACACATTCCATTTTCAGTCATACATGCATTCAACAATCTTTTGTTTTTCACCATGCATATATATATA
>LPNX010022411.1:124051-164238 GCA_001517045.1 Pseudotsuga menziesii
TCATTACCGCTCATTCCGAGCTTCCCAGGACAGTCACATGTCCACATGCACCCCTAGGATGCTCTCATAGTTCTTGCTTCCAGCGATACCTATATCCAACATTGAATAGATTCACATGTTTAGTTTATTCTCATTAGTTTTATCTCTAGAATAAGAGCTTAAAACATCATATCCAAATCATATACACATGTATATTCATAAGCAAAATAATCCAATACTTATCTGTATCGTGCATTTCCTCGTTCATCCACAGGATCCTGCTTCACTTTGCAAGCTTTGGGATCGCCTATGGACTTAGATGTTAGGTCAGCACGCCGGCTGCTCCACAACATCAAATAATTAATGTCCAGCGAGTACATCCTCATGTCGACTGGGCTTGGAACTTTACCGTGACCATTTCCAGGTCTAGGATCTACTATGGATCCTTAGGCATGTCTCAGCCCATCATACACTTATGTCAACAATAACACATACACTTATACCAACATACACTTATATCAACCATTTACATTTACCTTTAGCTTGTTAACACATGCAACATAAGCAAAACAAGCGAACTCATCAGCGTTATTGCTCTAAAGCTATAATCACATTTCATACCATTCACTATCAAGTATTGAGACACCAAGAGTGCGCCCACTCCCTAGGGTGTAATCAATATTGAAAACCCTTTCATGACTTGACATCGGAAAAGTGTGCACTCTCTTCTGGTGTGTGCCATGTAGGCCCTATTCATACTCAAGCAATCAGTCATCATGGAAATAAAATCAAAACATGTTCTGCATATGGAATTCAACAATGAAACATGCATATTCTTAGCAAGGGTTATAGAACACTTATCCATTTGCCGTCGCAGTATGCCTTTTATATATATCAGGCATAGTCAAGCCATCAAGGAGTTGGGAAAGGATAAATGCTAAGCTGGTGAGCTCGTTACAGAGCTAGGAACACCTACACCAGAACTAGCCTGACTTCTAAAACACACACACACACCCAACACAAGGAATCAGTCCCTTCTCTGCTACACAATCCCTCAGGCCCTGCATTCCCTTCCAGTGCTATCCCGAGGTTGTGGAGAAGAAAGTCAGCCCTCTAGCTCTGTCTGTGTGGTTTTCAATCACCAGTTTTAAGAAAACCAAGCCCCCATCCCTGCTTCCTTTTTTACTTTTCATATCCACACGTCTTACCGACATAATTTATACCATCTCACTCATGTTACTACCAAACATGCAGTGCAGATGAGACATTTCCATAATGTCCAATGGCGTTTCACCCGAAACCCATTTCCAAGGGAAAACCTTCCCATGAAGTTTGGCTTCTGCAGGCCATCACACACGGTCTTCTTGCAGTGTGTACCCCTGACACATTCATCAAATAGCCAAACAGTCAATCATTATCTGACAATACAATCAAAATTGATTGTTCCATGACCAAGCAATGTCATTAGTAATCAAATTCATTAGGAATTTGCAATTTTGTCTACTACGGAAATTGACTTGCTTAATTGTGGGTTTCTTGTAAGCAGCACTACTATGCCCATTATAATTCTATGCTTACTATCATAACATGAATAACCACTTACCATGTGTCCCTCCTGACACAATCTTATACAAGCCAACAATGATTAGTAGTCGTTAGCACTTTCTTATATCCGAAATCCACTATTCAAATTTAACAACCTATACCAACTACTTTTACAACTATGAGACTCTTCTCATAAGGTTGGGTTCTTTCACAAGGTAGATTCTAGCATTGGTCAGGGTCTTACCTCTCACTGCCATGCTCAAAATAATCTACCTGAAACCTGAGTTTCAATCAACCAAACACAATCTTGTGCAAGCCAATAGTGACTAGTAGTTGTCAGCAATTTCTTAAATTTGAAATTCACAATTCAAATTTAACAAGCTCTTTTACATAGTAGATTCCAGCATTGGTCAAGGTCTTACCTCTCACTGCCATGCTCGAAATAATCTACCTGAAACCTGAGCTTCAATCAACCAAACACATTCTTGTGCAATCCAAATAGTGACTAGTAGTTGTCAGCAATTTCTTAAATCCGAAATTCACAATTCGAACTTTAACAACCTATTATGCACACCATATGGTAGATTCTAGCATTGGTCAGGGCTTTACCTCTCAATGCCATTCTTAAAATAATCTACCTGAAACACGAGCTTCAATCAACCAAACACTTGGTAAGTATGGATGCATATAACAGTTTCATTGCTACAACCATCACTGAAGCATTCTCAGAATTTATAAAATTCAAATACTTCCCATTGTTAGTTACATCAATATATACCAAAACTTATTTACTTCATGCAATCATTATCATACTAACACTGCAAGTTATAATCACAGCATTTATGCAATTAAATGAAGTGGTTAGATACTCCTTACTTCACAAGCGTATCATTCATACCATCTTGCTCTTCAATAGAGCATTTCTGGCAGCCAATTGATCATGACAATCCTGCATTCATAGCAACCTCTGAAATAGTTTATGAATTGTCACCAATTCATCATTTCAGTCATTAGTCATTCATACTATCACATGCATTCATCTCAATGCATTCAACATACCATGTCCACTTCATATAGGATGCATTACTATAATCAATATCATCAACATATCTAGGCATGATATCTTTCTACATTCCAATATCCACATGGTGTGAGGTCTCTTACCTTTACCATTCCATGGGATTTGTCATAAGCAAACTCTTACCTGCATGGGTCATACTTACACCCTTGACATGACCAATTTGGTTGGTCCTTGCAGGGGATTGCAGAATTTGCTCACCAACTTTTGTTATGGACTTGTTGGCTTATCCCTTTCTCCAGAGGGTTGCTGGTCACACTCCATCAGCATCAGCAACATATTCAGCTAGGTCCATGTCATCGTTGGTTTTTCCACTAATGCCAACATCAAAGCAATGATTATCATTAGCGGTTCATTATAAATATATAATTCCCAATATTCTTACCAACATGCAATATCCTATGCTTGCAATACATATCCTCATGCATTTCATGCATACAACTTAGGAAATGCAACATAGTTAGCAAGACATGGTTTTAAGGAAAACTTTCATTTTCAAGTCTTTCATCCTGGCATGGAACTCCTTTTCCACACAGCAGCTGGTTGACTTCATAGTCCTTGCTACTTCTGGGCATGCAATTGTCCAGATTTGTCCATTTGATAACAGCGGCCATCATTAGCACTTTACTGCTTCATGCTCAGATTCTGGTCACTTATCCTTGTCCCTTGCTAGATAAGCTTTCCAACGCCTATTCACATGCGTCATTCTAACCTCGGGTGTAAAAACCACACCACTTCTAAGAATGAGGGCTTTCACCAATTCTTTGCATTTTTGTTACACCACTGCATTTTGGACTGGGTGCAATCTTCAGCCAACTTCAGCCACCTGTAAACCACTGAGAACAGCTGAAAATCCCACTGGGAGGCAGTTGATATTTGCTGGAAATCCCACTGAAAACCACTAAAAATTCCTCTGAAAAACAGCTGAATTTCCCTTTGTTCAATCGGGTCTCGAAACCACTATTCCTTCCGCTGAATCGGCTCTCGGAACCATTGTTCCTTCTGCTGAATCGACTCTCGGAACCATTATTCCTTCCGCAACGGCGGCTCGCGAAACGCTTTCTCTTTCCGATCAGCATCGGTAGCCTTTCTGGTCAGAAGTTGTAACGCTTTCGCTTCCGCAACGGCGGCTCGTGAAACGCTTTCTCTTTCCAATCAGCGTCGGAAGCCGTAACGCTTTCGCTTCCGCAATGGCGGCTCTCGGAACCATTGTTTCTTGCAACGGTGGCTCTCGGAGCCATTATTTCTTCCACAACGACGGCTCTCGGAGCCATTGTTTCTTCCACAACGACGGCTCTCGGAACCATTGTTTCTTCCGCAATGGCGGAACACGACCTTCTTTCTCCTTCTGATCGGCGGCACAACCTGATCGGCGTCGACAGTCTTTCTCATCGGCCGGTTAATGCCTTTGGCTTCCGCAACGACGGATGCTCAATCACTTTTTCTGCCGATCGACGTCAAAATTCCCGTGATTTTCTTTCCAACGGCTCTCCGTCGGGCAGGCTTCCTCTAACTCTTCCGCAACGGCGGAAGTCCGCTTCACTAACTCTTCCGCAACGGCGGAAGTTCACTTCACCAACTCTTCCGCAACGGCGGAAGTTCACTTCGCCAACTCTTCCGCAACGGCGAAAGTTCACTTCGCCAACTCTTCCACACTGTCGACGACTTAATCTCTTCCGCAGCCGCAACGGCGTCTTCAATCTTCCTCCGATCGGCGGTCAAATCTCCCACGGCATAGCCCAATCGAAATCAGCAGTATTTTTACATCGGAAGCTTAGTGACTTTGGCTTCCGCAACGGCGGGGCACAAACCACTTTCTCTTCCGATTGGCGGCTGTTTACTTAGCAAAATTTCAACTTGCGGCATCGACGGTCCTTCCCCATCGAAAGCCTAGTGACTTTGGCTTCCGCAACAACGGCAATCATTCCCCTTTTTCCACCGACGATTTCATCACTTAGACAAATTTTGAAAAATTTATCTTTCTTCCTTCCGCCGAATATAACACCTGTTGGTGGTCGGACCACTTTCTCGTCGGACGTTTAGTTTCTTCTTCATCCGCAACGGCGGATGTCGATCCACTAATTCCCTCCGACAGACTCTTAGAAAATTCCCGCGATTTGCCTTCTCTACGGTTGGCAATCAGATCCACTGTTGCATCGGCGGTTAAGTCCTTTCGACAGCCGCAACGGCGGACTGTCAAACACCAAATCCTTCCGCCACAGCGCAAGTCAATTCCGCTAATCCTTCCGCCACAGCGGAAGTCCTTTCCACTTAGTGCTCCGATGAACCACTGTTCAAATACTTAGAAAAATTTTGAATTTTTCCATTCATCCACTATCATCAAATTTCTTGATTGCCGCTATTTTGCTGAACATAGAAGGTAATTCTACCTTCTGTCACTGCATCCTTCATGGCCCATATAGGCCCATTGTTGCAACCTTTGCTCTAATACCATACTGTCACGTCCCCATCCCTCAACCAAAGGACTGTGAGCAAGGGACTGACAGTCTTGCCACCCCACTCCCCAAAGGCAATAACTGCCTCAACCACCAGCCATAACTGCTCCCAAATACCAAACCAAGCCATTGAAGAGGTTGGTGAAACAAGAAAGGTGGCAAAACAAACAAGGTGGCAACACATGTGTTTTTCCCCCATAAACCAAGGTTTGACATCCCCCACCCTTATCCTTTGGAATCATGCCCTTTTCATTTTAACGTTGCACTGACGTAGCTGGTTGTGGGTTTATTTTTAATTGATGTGCGTATTTACATGATGCCAAACTATAATGTGTCAGATAGCACGATATACTATCGGCAACTATCCCCATTGCCGAAACATACACAACCAAATCGATGGTGGGGCTTTTGCCTTTAGCTCCTCACCATGATTAATTACATTATATACATCATGCAAACGGGGTCAAAACTGGGGTGTTACAAGAAGCATGGATTGAATATTATCACAAATATTGATGATTTTCTCTTGCAAATAAGGGAAATTGGAATGTGGACTATCTTCAATGGATTCATAGAATGGCTTAACAGTCCTTGTTCAACCTTTACACTAGAAGCAACAAGATTTGAACAGTGTCAAATCTCCAAATGGAGGTTACTATTGTTGTGACATTCTTTATCTAGCCCTTCACATAGTTTTAATCTTGACTCTTCATAGGCCTTCTTTGACTCCATAGCCCAAGTTGGATTAAGGCACTTGTTTTCCATCAATCTTAAAACCCTAATTAATTGTAAACACTTATTAATAAAAACATGTGGACAAAATCATATGTTATTCAAACAAAAAATAATTTAAAGGTAAAATATCATCATCAGGGAAACCTAGGCATTGTCATCTTCACCCTCTTTTATTCATTTAGAAGGTGAGACCTGCGTTAATTGTTGGTTTCACGTTGTACAGGCTAGCTCCATCAATGTCTATTGGTTCCAGAACGAATTATGCTTCAAGTGCTAAAAAAAATTCTATGTAAAACAACCATTGTCTTAGCTCCAAGTTTAATATCCGTTTAAAAACACAACTTAGATAGCGTAGGATGTGTAGTTGTTCTTTCATTTCCTTCTATTTCTTGCTTGGAATTGTGAGGAAATGAATCTCCATCTAGAATATGAATCTTTCACTAAATGGTGCATACTTAATAAAGCATTATTGAGACCTCCTAGGCACTTGTTTCAAGCATATAATAGGAAGACGTAGAGAATGAGGGGGCATGTTCCATTACATGCAAGGCTGAACATGCTCATCCTCACAAGGTATTGGAATGAAACTCATCTCCACACTTGAAACGATGAATTTTTATTCCTAAATAGCATTAGCCATCGGATATAGGATTCAAGGTGCATTATGTAATACTGAACAATCACAGACGATTATTGTTAGACATGCTTTGCTTCTGATAATTTTATAAAAAAAAATCTTTGGCTTTTATATTTATATGATTAGTAGCTTGTTTGACTCTTCATATTATGTTCCACATCCATTCCAACTCGACCCTTTGCATAGGCTCAGTCGCCCAACTACTCACACAATTATAGGTTCCTTATCACTTATGTGTTCAATATCTTAACACACAATTCTATGCTCGATCTTTCACATAGTTCTAGGTTCAATATTTCACTCATAGTTCTAGGCTCTATCCTTCAAATAGTTTCAAATTTTCAATATATCCTATAGAAATGACTTCTCACTTTGATAGGTTTATACACAGGAAGTTAGGAACTACCATGATACCATCCCTCTCTAATGCAGTTATGAAAGGACAAAACCAAAATAGGTGTTTGATTGTTTCTTCCTTATTACAGAAAGAGAATTTCTTCAAACGGATCCTCACTTATTCAGTCAACCATTATCCCATTCTAAAACAAGGATGATGTTAGCATAATGCATTGCTTACCTCTGTGAGTTCTAGCCTCCACGCTCCCAAATTGTCGACTGGCACTAGCAACGTTGTACCCCATTGCAGGTTGTGACCTTAAAACCAGGGGAATTCACATGATAGAAATGGTGAGCAAAAAATAAGAGAAATGTGATCATCTTACCAAGGAGATAAATGTATTAATCCACTTCTTTCTCCACTCCAGCGGCAGTGACTTGTGAATCCCTATAGCCGGAGATGAAATTCGATTATCCCCAGGATCATTAAGATTCAAGACTCCAATATGTTGTGACTTGTTCAACCAAATCTTACATAAACGTCTCTCACAACAAAAATATCAAACCATTAGGAAGAATCATGGGAAATTGGACACCAATTGAGCAATATATAGTGAATCAACGATAATTGAAAGAGCTTGTTTCCCCTTAAACCATGAAACACCAATTCTGACTTCTTTTCTAGTAAAAAATTCTAGGGAGTTTTCTTTGTGCCCACTTCCTCGATGTTCACGCATACAAACACAGTTCTATGCTTATTTGGAAGAAGTAATCACCTAGGCCCTATTGGTAGGAAGGCAAGGGAGATCAATTACACAACCCATTATCAATGGTGAAATAACTCTACCCATGATCCTAGCAGCTCTTGGGTGAGATGATGCTTTCTTATCCCCTGAAGTCTCTATAATGGAAGTCACTTTCCGACAAGAACCTATGATTGATGAAAAGAAAGGCGGGATACATATTTCCATTGTTCTCCATCTTGAATACCAGTGTTTACAGGAAAATCTCCGTGAACTTTCCTAAGAACCCACCGTCATTGGTTGCGAATCTACAATTGTGAACCCCGACGGCTAGTATACTTGCAATTTTTCGAAATGAAGGCCTATGGTTGTGGGCCATGACTTACCAATCTCCAAAGTCTAGACTCTGGAATTGTGCGGTGTGCAACTTGCAAGTGCCATTACCATCCGCACCACAACTCGACACATCTCATCAATAATATAATCCCTATAATTTTGCATTAAATGCCATTATACCATTCACTGATCACATTTATGCATTCATGTGAATGATTTCAGGTGGACACTGGAAAATGGAGTTTAGAGTCTCAGCCCGACAACCCCTACTCAAATAGTCATATTATAGATATTCCTAGAGTCATAGCCTTCTACCTTTTGGAAAAAGTTTTAAACCTCAAAACAACGTGTTATAAAATTATTCAACCGTCCGACCAAACGGTTTTCCCCAATTTTTACAAAAATGTCCAAAAACGTCGAAATGCCCGTCAAATTCAAATTCCAACTCTGGTGTCGCTGCAAAGTCCAGACTCGACGAGAACTACCTTCTTAGGTGTCGCTGCGGAGTCCAGACTTCATCTTGTAGGTGTCCAACATTTCAAATTCAAATACCACAGACAACATTTACTTGGGAGGGGTGCTGCCGGAAGGGGTGGGATTTTTCTCCATGGTGCCGCAGTTTTTCCCTTACGGTGTGCTGGAGTACAATACGCTCAGGCTATCGGCCCTAGAAATGTATATAAGCCTTTACAATTCTAGTTGCAATCATATCATTGTTATTTACTCATATGACAGATTGTTGCTGGAGTACCAACAAGAGGGAAATAGTACACAAGAATGCATGAGAGAAACGGGAGGAGATTCAGAAGGTTTCTCTATCCCGGTTACCTCCGATTTTGGCTCGATGAATCCACTGACCAAAAACCTGTTTTCTAGGGTGACCAAACTCAGGTAAAGAATTAAAAGCTCCAACATACCTGATCAACATGGCCTCCTTCGATACAGACGACGAAGACATCGTAACCTTCCACGGTCTAGAACAGGAAAACCCGCAGCCGCGTGAATCCCTCTGCCTCCTCAAGCTTATCATATTCCTCCATCATGTTAGCGATATCACCGTCATCATCACTAAGAACAGAGACTAGAGCATACAAATCCTCCTCCTCGGGAAGCTGATACTTTATTATAAAATCCTCACCGCAAAACTCCGCCATCTTTAAGACAAGCTCACGAATGCTAATCTCTGTGTTCACGCACACAATCCGGGTTCCTTTCCCCCAACGTACCAGAGCTTCCCATCAGAAGGCCATGGCAGAATGCTACCGCCGAAGCTGCACTAGAACTTCACCCGTTGCCCGTTGCTATAGCGATTTGGAACTTTCCTCTTCGGCTTAGGACATATGCCTCCGCAAACAACCGCCAACTTTACCAAGCAATTCAAGCTCGTTGTACCCGAGATTCGAACCCTGGATGATCTGGAAGCTGCTGAGAACAAAACAAAGGATTAAATGTATTGAGGCCTGCTCTGTGAATCCCAATGAATCATACTGTTAAAGGCCATTGTTTTTTGGGGCTCCTCCTCGCCATAGTAAATGAAAACATTTCATTTAATTGCCATTTTCCTAATTTTGGCCCTAGCGCTGTTACATTGTATGGTACTACGGGTCGAACACGTGTCACACAGATGGAGCTTGTTTGGATTTCTTCGAGTAGACAATCATCAATCAGAGTGCCTTGAACGTGTTAACTATAAATTTATTATTAATCAAAGTCCATGTCCATGTAATTAGATTTTTTTTTTTCCTCAGATGGAAAGATCCACGGGAAACCAGCGATACTTCCCCACATTTGTGGATGGTAGAGGTGGTAAACTGCCGGCCATCCTAGCAGAAGGCCTAACCCCAAAGGACTCAAGGCTCGAACCAGTGACCTCCCTCAGAGATTTTCTTCTTTATTTGGGCTTCTTTTGCAATGAATCGAGTAATGTTTAGCTAAGCTATTAGCTTCAAGAAAAGATTGCATTCAAGACAATAATGCCCTTCTTTTTCGTAACTCTTCTACCCAAACAAGTAGATTTAGTGACTGTGATCTTGATCTTGTCCTTGGTGAAGTGACCAATATGACTTGATCTTGTTCTTGTTTTACCGCCAAATGTGAGTTTGATTTTGTGCTTACTATAATCCTCAAGATGGGATTCTTTTTGTGCCTACGTTATCTTGCCAAGTTGTTCTCTTATATTATACCTGATCTCTGTTCTTGTGCATGTTTCCCCATGGAATTGAACTTCAGTAACTGCTTCGCTCTGAACTTGGTATTGATGTTAAGGTTAGGATTTCCATGAACATTGGTGGGCACTGTCCATTTCTTTTGATACAATTCATATTTAATTTTGTCGGCTTCAAATTCTTTGGTGTTTCTTCTTGAAGTGGTTTTGGAGAGCTAACTTTGTAAATTGAATAGGGATTTTTCTTTTCTTTAGATTTTGAAATATTTCTACAGAGTATTTGAGAAACTTACTTGTGTCAGAATATCCCTACACACTAAAGGTGAACGAAAAAATTGACATCTACAATATTGGAGTGGTTCTCTTGGAGTTGATGACTGGCAGACGACCAGTATATCCAGAATTTGGAGAGACCATATATCTTGTGAAGTGGGTGCGCACTAAAATAGAGAAAAAGAATGGATTACAGGAAGTGTTGGATCCCAAGCTTGTGGGTTTCTTCAAAGAGGAAATGGTCATGGTTATGAAAGTAGGATTGTACTACACAAACGCCCTGCCCATTGATAGACCATCAATGAGGAGGGTGGTCGATATGCTGCAAGAAGCCAATCCGCAACACAAGGGCAAGGAAACTACAAGGATGGAAAATTGTCTCCTTACTATTACCCAGAACCCACAACTTACAATGTACAGGCATGATGGTAATGACTTTTGGCCTAGAATTTGCTTCTGTGTATGGCCTGGATGATGGAGACGGTTTTAGGCCTTGACTTTGCTTCTTTGTAGGGCCTATGTATTTACCGTCATTTTGTAGCTTGTAAGTTTGTTTCAGTTTCTATGCATGTATAGCCTTTTGAATCTAACTATTATACTGATACCCAAAATTGAAACTCACCTAATACTGATAGGCTACTCAAAATAGAAATTCACCTAGAATTTTGTGTATCATTAAAACAACAACAAGACAGGTCATGGCGCATGATTGAAGATGTGTGTGTATCTACCCAATAGCGTACCATCGTGTTGTTATGTATTTAATAATCATGCCTTGTCACTTGGATGAATTGTGATTTCTGGCTCAGTTGAACGTCAAACACCATGTGGAAAGCACATATAGATGGTATCATCGCCATGCATTTACAACGGTAATCTAAACTAAACGGCTAAATAGATAAGGTGTTTTAGTATCTTACGATTCCCACATATAGACAAATAGAGGAGAGGATCCAATAATTGCATATGATATTTAGTTGCATATGATATTAATAGTTGCATATGTTACCAATAGTGGAAATAAAAATGGTGTTGGCTAATCTTTATTTTCAACATATTTCAACATATAATCAACAAGCACTGATGAGTATCCACATGAAGTACCTCCTGATGATTCTGAGGATGAAGTTAGTGATTTCAGTGTTGAGCAAGAAGATCTAGAAGGCTATGTTGATGAGGAATATGTAGGGTCTGACTGAAATTGAATACGTTGAATGCAGATGAGGTTGTAATTAATCTTGTAGATGAAGTTTCACAAGGTGTACTAAAGATTCTTATTGCATCTCTAGACAGGGATTTCAAGCAGGTGCTTTCTAAAAATGTGCAATTAATGATGCTAGTACCAGAGCTTGGGGAATTGGTCTCTCTGTTCATTAAAGAATTACATATATCAGTATGATAGTGACCCCCATCTATGAAGTCATTGCAATAAAAGCTGAGAGAAGTAGAAATGAAGGAAAACAAATCTTAGTTTTAAAACTCCATAGGTCGTAAATAATGGTATTGATATCTCAATTGGTTAAAGAACTGGCTTGTGGGTATATCAATGATCATTACTCCGAGTATTGTGGCCCCTTATCAGTTGTAAAGGAACCAATCCATCTACCATGTGATCAGTCGCATCAATAATTGCCACTTTGGCACACTTCTTCATGATGAATTTGGACCCGTAGCATCCAATTACAAAATGAAATTCCATGTTTTTGTTGATTGGCAGTCGCTTGGGATATCTTCACGAGAAAGTGGAGTTTTGGAGCATCTTTTGCGGGTAGTTGGTGCTATATTTTGTTTTAGCTTGGACTTTAGAAAGATACAGTGTTCACCTACCATATCCCGCGTGTTTTGTTGGATTATCCATATCTATTCATTAGCACCCGAGTCGTGAAATTTGGAACGACCAACATGAAAAATTTATGGTTGAGAAACCGTTTCAAGTTGGAATTCGGGAGTAGTTGTTGATCCCGTATTATTTGGAAACCGATTGTGAAAGTCTTTGTCACCATCTATCACTTCTCATTGACACTGAACAACACCCACACCAAAATCATGCCATGCTTATTTTTAAACACCTAAGCTCAGGGTTCAATGAAGTTGGTAGATGAAGTTAAAAACATCGCCAGAGATCACGACCCACATATAGTTGGTAGCGAAATAAAAGACAAAATCGTGCACCCGATTTCCTTGTTGACTGACTGATAGAAATTGTGATTTTAATGGAGCAACCAAACATGAATATTTTTGTGATTGAGAAGTTGATTCATGATAGAGTTTGGATCGGCCATCCATTTGCATGCTAAGAGGTAGAGGAATTGACCTTTGGGTAAATCGATGTCCACACGGCAATTGCATCGGTGGTCGTTTTCATATCCAGTATTTTCCAACAATTGGGGTAGCTTCGATTATGCTAGGAATTGTGGCAGCCCTACATTCCTTCATGAGCAGATAAGCGACCCACATATGACTTGATTAGCAATTGGTAATGAGTCGTCATGTGTTTCATTAGCGATGTTGGCATCTTCTGAATAGTCATCTTTTTGTTTGGCGTTGTGTTTGGTTATGTGAGTATCCAGAACAATTAGTTCCAATAGCGATCATATAAATAAAATGGGTTTAATCATGATTCGATGGAAAAAAAATGAATTCACTTTTCCTATTTTTTCTAATATTTTATTATTATTTTTCCTTAGGTATTTCATTTTCCCATTTTGAGTATACTAGTTGATAAATTGAAATACATTTTCATTTACATTTCTATATGAATAACATTTATGTTTTTAATAAAATGAAATACAGCGTCATTTAAATTTACATTTTTATGTGAATAACATATCTAGATATCAATTTAATTGTTTCATCAATATAAATGAAATGGATAAATATTAAGTCCAATAAAATCACCTTTTATATTACACTACCCACGTCTACAACGGAACCGTGGAAAGTGTAATGAAATTTCTTGGAGTGCAGAGCAGAGGTGTATATAGACGTGAAACCATTCAGCCCTACTTTCAATTTCAATTTCAATTTCAGAGGAAATGCATGCACCGCGTTAAAGCACCTGCATACATGATACAAAGTGGAGGCACCGACAAAATGTACATCGATTGTGAAGAGCTGCAGATATCACATGGAACTAAAGATGCTAAATCCGACAAAGTGGTCCAAATCGAAAGTGTCGGTGCCTCCACTTTCTACTAAGTTCTAACTAAATAATATTTTAAATAATATACATAGTTATTTTACGTAAAGTTTGGCAGACATTCATTCAATTTATGAACTTCTTAAAGTTCAAAAAAATCAATGACAAACATGAAGAGTCATTATTATAATCTTTGTAATGTTAAAATACTTTATTAATATAATATCTTTTTAAACTTAACAAAAATGATAGTTATTATTTTATCGTTATGGTATTTTGACTATTAAACTTATTAAAAACATTTAGAAAAAGAGATGTGAGACACAATATAAAAATATCTATAAATCTAAAATTTATGGTGAATAACTACCATTCTAACTCTAAATGGTTAGAAGCGATGTTTAATATGAATATTGAGGTTATATCCAACTCTATTAAAATTGAACTTGAAAGGAGGCTGGGGGTTTGGGTACGTAGGAGGAAGGTTCTACAGTGATCGTGCAGGTCAGTGATGTCTCAGAAAGGCCAATCAAGATGGTTCCTGCTTCTCCTCGGGGGGAGAGGGACCATGGAAGGAACAAAACGGTAGAGAAGGGCATTGTTATCTTGGGAAAAGAAAATGAAAAGGAGAAAGGTATAATAAATGTATTTGCCATGCCCAGAGATGGGGAATGTTCTAGTGGGATCAGAAAGGAAGAAGCAAATAATCAGGGCACAAGAAGGACATGACAATGTGTCCCGAAATCCAAGATGATGCCAAAACTGCAGATTAAATCTAAAAAAGTCAGGGAGGATATTCAATACATGAAAAAGCGGGCTCTCATAGGAAAATTCGTGGGGATCTGGCCCACAGAAAAGACCCTAGTCTGGTGGATCAATACAACTTGGAAACCTCAAGGACACTACGACCTCCAACTGGGGGCCAAAGGTTTCTTCACGATAATCTTCTTTAAGAATGAAAATCTTTGAGAATGACCCCTACTTCTACAACTCAGAGGGCCTCTTCCTCGGACCATGGAAAGAGAGATTCAACCCTGATAAAGAAAACCTGACGATAGCTCCAGTTTGGATAAGAATGTACTCCCTCCCAACGGAATACTAGAAGGAAGAAATCTTAATGGATATTGGGAACACACTGGGGAACTTTATCAAAGTCTCAGAGCAAACTAGACAAAGAAAATACATATCGTATCCCAGAATATGTATCTACCTTGATATATGCAGAGATCTTCCAGATGGAATCGAGCTAACATGGGAAGATGAGGAATGGTTTCAGGCCATAGATTATGAACAGATCCCTTTCAGATGCAGAAGATGTCATGAGCATGGCCATCTGTTCAGAGACTGCCCCCAAAACAAAAGACCAGGAGGGAAG
This sequence comes from Pseudotsuga menziesii, assembly GCA_001517045.1. Classification (NCBI taxonomy): domain Eukaryota; kingdom Viridiplantae; phylum Streptophyta; class Pinopsida; order Pinales; family Pinaceae; genus Pseudotsuga; species Pseudotsuga menziesii. The sequence goes on from LPNX010022411.1 coordinate 138,848, forward strand.
AAAGACCAAGACAACCAAGATGCGAAGGGATTCACAAAAATACAAAACAAGAAACGGCAAGCGAGGAAGACCTCAGGACCAAAATAAAATAAAAGAGTTTAGACCTAGAATCGGTATGAGACCCTCAAAGAAGATAAGGAAATTAGTAACGCCGACCAACAAATGGATCTGGTGAAGGAAAAAATCCAAGCAGACCAACAGAGTGACCAAAACAAAGAAAACCAGGGAAAGGAGACAGAGATATCCCCAAAAAAGCAACAAGAAATTGCAAAATCCAATTCGGAGCCTCTTATCCAGCGACAGCAAGAGGCGGCCAAGAAAGACTCAGGGACAATGGAACTTTTCTCAGAAGACATGGAAATAGGACGTCTAGACCTGGACGGGCTGGAATCTGCCTGCTTCGACAAAACCCCAACCCAGATACCCCCTCAGCAAGTATCCCTACTGGAGAAAGCCATTATTCAAGCCAAAAACACAAGCTCCTTAGGGGTAGTCGTTGAATCCCTCAAAGTCTTGGACGGTAAGAAAAACCAGAAAAAAGAAAAGAGGGGAAGGCCAAGCAATGTTCAAAGAATCAAAGCAATAGGGGAACAACTGGTGACTTCAGGGCAGTATCCAACAATAGATGTTGCCCTATCACCCTCAATTTATTCTAGTTCTAATGCATATTACAACCTGAAACATCAGAGGCTGTAAGATCGCTCTTAAAATCCGTCTTCTTAGAAGAAGGATTGAAAAAGATAAGCCAGGGATAGTTTTTTTGCAAGAAAAAAAATGCTCGAGAGAAGAACTATCAAGTATCACTCAGAAAGTCTAGAAGGGTTGTGAATCAGTAGCTTTAGATGCTGAAGGGGCAACAGGAGGACTAGGCATCCTATGGAACCCTCCAGAGGTGCATCTCTCCGGCTTCCTAGCCACCCCCTTTACTCTATCAGCATATTTCCACATCATAGGCACCAGAATAAGAGGAGTTATCTCCAATGTTTATGGACCCCTGAGGGCTGAACAGAAGACAACATTTCTGGATTCGATTTCAGACATCAAAGCCATAGTCAAGGACAAAGGCTAGATCCTGGGGGGTACTTCAACATGATCAGAAACCTCGACGAAAAAAAAGGTGGTATACGGAACCTAAACTCTGCTAGCAACCACTTTAATGCTGTAATTAATGACCTTAACTTGATAGATGCCAGAACTTCCAATGGCATATTCACTTGGAACAATAAACAAATGGGATACAGAGGGATAACATGCAGACTCGAATGGTTTTTACTCTCAGAATCGGTCATGATGGCAGGGGGAGACCTAAGAGCGGTGGTTATGCTAGCAGCAGGTTCGGATCATTGGCCCATTGGCCTGGAATGGGAAAATGTTGGGGTAAATCCCCGCAGGCCCTTTAGATTTGAGAAATTTTGGCTCCTCCATCCGGACTTCCATGAGAAACTCAAGGAGTGGTGGGATAGTTCCCCACTAATCAAAGGCACTCTAATGTATCAATTCCAACAAAAACTTAAACTCCGTAAAGGTCATATCAAGAAATGGAACAAGGAGTCATTTGGCAATATATTTCAAGCAAAATAGTACTTAGAGAACAAGATCAAGCTAAACCAATCTCAAGGGATGAATAGCGGATTCTCGAAAGAATTACGGATTCAGGAAAAGTTAATGCTACAGGAATTTAGTGAAAGAGAACAACAGGAGGAAGTCTACTGGAACCAAAATGCAAGAGTCAAGTGGCTCCAAGAAGGAAAACGTAATACTAGATTTTTCCACAAAGGGGCCTTTCAACATAGACAGGGGAATCGAATGGATAGACTAAAGAGGGAGGATGAGAGTATTGTTGAAACTCAAGAAGAACTAGAAACTACCTTGAACTCTTAGTTTTCCAATCTCCAAAGAGGAAGCCCAGAGAGAAGTGTTAAACCATATCCCCAAGCTTATCACAGATGAACATAATCAAATTCTGGGAAAAGCCATTGAGATGACGGAAGTGGAGACCACTGTAAAACAAATGGAAAAAGATAAAGCTCTGGGTCCGGAAGGGTTCACCACAAATTTCTTCCATGCTTATTGGCACTGGCTAAAGGAAGAAATCTGGGCTTTGGTGGAGGACTCTAGGAAATCAGAGAGTATTCTCAGAGCTCTTAACTCTACATTTCTAACTCTCATACCTAAAGAAAGCGGAACAGAGGATCCCGAAAAACTAAGACCTATTGCTCTGTGTAATGTCAACTACAAAATCATTTCTAAGGTAATGGAAAACCGTCTAAGACCCCTCCTTCCTCTCATCATCTCATCGGAACAAGCTGGGTTCGTGGAAGGCAGGAAAATTCTAGATGGCATTATTCTGGTCCATGAAACTATCCATTCGCTTAAAACTTCGAAGACTCCAGGTATGCTCCTAAAACTGGACCTTTCCAAAGCTTATGATAAATTGAATTGGCAGTACTTGGAAGGTATTCTTAAAGCCTTTGGCTTCTCGGAGAAGTGGACAAACTGGGTTATGAATCTGGTTTCCTTAGCCTTCTTCTCAATCTTCTTCAATGGCTCCCCCTCGAAACCCTACAATGCTTCAAGAGGCATTAGACAGGGGGATCCCCTATCTCCATTCATTTTCATCATTGCAACGGAAGGATTAGGAAGGATGATCAAGAGTAGGAGAGCAGCGAACAAAATTCAGGGATTATCGCTAATAGCTGGGATGGATCCCTAAACCCACCAACAATTTGTGGATGATAATATGCTCATGGGCCCCTCATCAATTCACAAGGCTAGGGAAATCAAAGAAAGTCTGAATACTTTTCTAGAAGCTAGCAGCCTAAGAATCAATAAGGAGAAATCTCAGACTTACTTCTTCAATACCTCGTGAATTACCAAAAGAAACATCCTCAAAATCCTTGAGTTCTCAGAAGGCGGCCTCCCCTCTAAATATTTGGGAGCACCGCTGGCAGAATCGACTATCAAGCAAATATCTTGGAAGGAACTGTTAGATAAAATCAACAAAACGCTCAATTTATGAAATTACAGGGCCCTCAATTTACTGAGTCGACTCATCCTGGTAAAATCGGTTCTTCAGGCAATGCCCATTTACCTCTTTTCGGTGCTGGCAGCCCCGAAATCTATCATAAAACAAATCAGAAATATACCGAGGAAATGTCTTTGGGGAGGATCAGAAGGTAACGGAAAGTGGCCTCTGGTGGATTGGAAAACCATATGCACCCCAAAGGCACTAGGGGGACTGGGGCTCCGAGACCCTCTTGACAATAATAAATTTATGAGTGCCAAAATTTGGTGGTGATGGGTTAACTACGAAGAGGATCCATGGGCCAAATTGTGGCATTTGAAATATTCTCCCTAGTGGTCCAAGCAATCCCTCGTTCGCTTCGGAGAAAACCTCCTAGGATCAAGCATTTGGAAGGCCACCTAGGAAAACAGAGGATTGGTTCAAAAGCATAGTTTCTGGGAGGTGCGAAATGGACAAATAGCTCGATTTGCAAGTGAAGCGTGGAACCAAGAACTTGTGATATCATGCAGGGACGATTCCCCTTTACTTCATACTTTCCTCTAGAATCAGTCCCAAGGTAAGGTGGCGAAATTTTGGGACACCAGTATTGAGGACCAACATTTTAGGATGTGGAAAGATTGGAGTTGGTGGCAAGCCCAAGCATCGAGGGAAGACATTGAATCTTTTATATCAGAGCTCCACTCTAAAAGAATAGCCAAGAACGAGGGTCCATATAATCTCAGATGGGGGTATGCCAATTCTGGCAACTTCAATCCCAAAGAAGCCCTAGGGCTGCTAACAGGGACTCAGAACATGGAGCCTGAAGCCAAATCGGGGAAAATATGGACAGGAGGGTGGTGGCCAAAGGTCTCAGTTTTCTGCTGGCTTGTGATTAAATGATGTATCCTAACATGGGATAACCTGCAAATCAAAGGAATATATGGACCGTCTAGATGCTACATGTGCGAGGAGAATAATGAAACCATCAACCATCTACTGGATGAGTGCAAAGTGGCAGACTCAATCTAGGAAAAAGGAGCAACAATTTTTAGAAGAAATCACCATCACAAAGGACGCCGGACCTCACAATCGTAGAATGGCCTACGAGATGTTTCAAAAATAAAATTGTCAACCACCTGTGGTAGCTTCTACCTGGCTTCACATTATGGGAAATATGGAAAACCCGCAACAACCAGACCTTTGAAAACAAAACAAGAAAACAAGGGGAAATATGGAATACCATAGAAGCCCATCTTAAAGAAACTATTACTCTGCATCAGTGGACGCAGGAAGAATTTATAGCTGAAGCAAATGAAAGAATTATACTATACGAATTAGGGATTGGGGAATTAACTTCCAACATTTCGATTTCTTGTTCAGTTCCAGCGTCCATCTCTAGCCTGAATTCCTGGATAGGACCACCAGTTGGGTCCTTCAAACTCAACGTCAATGGAGCGGCCAAAGGTAATCCAGGTCCCGCTGGATTTGGGGGTGCAATAAGGAATTTGAAGGGAGATATTCTTAGTTTATTCTGGGGATCAATTGGTAGCATTTCTAACAATATGGCTGAGCTCGAAGGTCTCATCAATGGATTAAATTGGGCAGTGCAAATAGGGAAAAATCCACTAGTGGCAGAGGGGGACTCGCAAATTATTATCAATATCGCTTGCTGGCTTCAATCGGGTGCATCAACTTCCCAAGTCTCAAATAATTGGAGATGGGAGGGTCGTTTATGCGTTCTCAGGAAAACCCTAGCAGGCCATGAAACCATTCTTCTCTCACATGTTAAACGGGCGGGAAACAAGGTGGTGAATGCCCTCGCAAATGCAGGAGTGGAAAGTAGGTGATCTTTCCATGCAGAGGAAATCGACGACAGAGGAAATACCCAGACAATTTGGCACGTTGCTTGAAGCTGGTAGAGGATGATAAGGAAGGAAGCGGTATTCAGTACAACTGCCTGACTCAAACCATCCTGCAGCATGTGAACGACAAGTGGAAACCAACTTTAATGGGAAGGCAAATGGATGGCATGCCGACATCATGAAGCGAGCCCATGATTATCATGGTGGTAGACACGGAAAGAAGGGAAATGTCTCGATCGCCAGGTGGGGCCGATTCGGTGCATGCCTAAACACGCGGCCATGGTATGGATCACATGGGGGAAGCGAAGGGTCAGATTGATAGCAGGGGAGCTCAGTAACCGGCATCGCTTTATATCCTTGGGCAAAAACTCTTTGCAGACCGATCCATGGGAAAAGAGGAAGAGAGGACAAACCTGCAAGTTCATGGGTATAGAGAATACATTAGATATCATAAGAATGGGAAATATGGTGAATACTCGTATTAATTGGTTCCCAGTGAAGCAAAAGGTGGTGAATCACTCGCACAAGCCGAGATATCTGATGAAGTGGGGGGAAGGGCAACAAATAATTGTGATTAAGGCTAGAAGCATGAGCAGAGTTAAGGTGTGAGGGCTGGAGCTCATCGTATGGCCGATAGACATCATAGGACCTATTTGGGATCATGGAGAGATCTAGGGAGAGGCGGTGCTTCTTGGATCGGGACATGGTGGCTTTGGTTTTGTATTAATGTTGATTCCCATCAATGGGTGAGATACAATGAATATGTGACATGTATATGGACGAGGCAGGCATCCCCATGCTCATAACAATGTCAAAAGAATAATGTGATCCAGGCTCCTAAATGCAAGAGTCGATCATGTAAAACGGTGTTACATAATGGTGGCCTCAATAAGAGGTTGAATACAATACTGATATGAAGAACGGATACATCGGAACCATGGCATTCTCATGGAATGCTATATCTTCACAACTAATGACCTGTTGAATCTGGAATGGTACATAACTGTGGGAACTTACTGACAGAGAGTCAGATTCTCTGCAGTACAATGTGCTGCATCAATCATGAATCTATATAGAAGCATTGTTGGGGCTTCTGAACACTGTTTCCAACACAGCACAGAAATCACAAGGGACATGAACTTGTCTTGGTACCTTAATCGACTCACCAATGTGCTAGAGTCAAGTGACAACTGGGGTCTTTGACCAAATACTGCAAGGACCGATACCCTATATGAATCTCCACGATGTGATGATCGTTTGTTGAACTCGAACACATGAGACCCAACCATCCTGAAAGGTACTAAGGACTCCTATCAGGTGGTCCAAGGAACTCATCAATGAGGTTAATGAAACTAGGATACAGGGACCTCTGGGTCTATCCTCTTGAATAGATGTGTTGTCATCGACAGAGGGAGACCTGCAACTTATCAAGGCAACAAGGTTTCCTTGACAAGAAGCGTGAGGGGGGATAAATAAAGATGTGGGAAAATCTGGGGACTGGCACAGTGAATGGGGAAACAAGGGAAGGGGGAGTGCAGAGGACTCAAACTTCATTTGTTCAAAGTAGGACGGCAGGGCTGACTTGGCAGAAAATCATTAGAGAGAATTTGAGGTCAAAAATGGGCCTCAAAAGGACCAAAATATACTATAAAAATCAACCAATTACATTCTAGTAGATGACATCATCCCCCATGGTTGAGGTGGCATTGCATGAGTTAAGAATGCTTATTTGTCACATTTTCTATGGTGGATAAAAACCCATACTTAACCAAGGTAGTGGTACAAGTACTTTTAAGTCATAAAATGAAGTACTCACAATAAAAGTCATTTCACACTTTCTCATAAAATAATATTATTGTTATTTTCAAGTAAAGTACTCACAATTCACTTTCTCATAAAATAATATTATTGTCATTTTCGAGTAAAGTACTCATAATTCATAAAAATGTCTTTTCACATTTTTAATAAAATAATATATTGTCATTTTCATGTTTTTTTAATTTTAAATTATATATTCACTCAATTGTATTTAATATCATAATGTCAAACTAATATATATTAAATCTTGTACTTTTAAAATATATTAAATTCATGAATGATATTTATATGAAAAAAATATGTTAGTTATGCATATAAATTAAATTCATTTTTGTTTAATTTTATTTACAAGTTCAATACAAATAAATGCTAAAGGACAATAATTTTTTGAGAATTTACAATGAATCTTAGTCACATCATTGTAGAGTTATTTTATTAATTTTATTTATAGTCAATTTAGAAAAGTAACTCAACCATGGTTATTTATATTGTGCATAAAAAGTAGTGTAGGAGATGAGTTGTCATATATACCTACCCCATAAAACCCATAACTCATAATATTTTAATATATCTTATATTTTTGTAGTACGTCTCTTAGGAGGCCCATTTTTGACCTCAAATTCCCTCTAATGGAAACTGACTCATGGGAGAGGGATCATAGCTGTAATATTGGGAATGTAACTGCATATGGGAAATACTTGGGGGGGAGGTGATTTAGACTTTTTATATCCAGGGGATCCAAGGAAGACTCATCGCAGAGTACTCTGAACAAAGGAAACCCAAATGGGGAAATGTTGTTGAATTGTAACATATGGGGTGGTGTCTAAAAACACCATTATGGTATGATCCCATGGATTTTTATCGAGCTCAAGAAAGTAAATGCTTGATGGTGCTTTCAATTAGAGAGCCTAAAAGTATGAAGAAGAATCCGGTGGGGTCCCTTTTTCGTTGATAGTCTCCTGTGCCTGAAAAGGTTAAAAGTGTACATAGGAGACCTCGCCCATCCTTTCAAGGGATGGGAGACTTCTTTACCGTTGGTGGTCTAATCAGGATGGAAAAGGTTAAACATGTACTGATGGGACAGCCATTCAGATACTTTTATGAGCATGAACGAAACCAAGTTTTCTCGGTAATCTTTTCTTTATGAGAAGGCCAGAAAAGAGCTTAAAGACAACCCATGGTGAGATTTTTCGTATAATTCGGTCCCAATGCCCGAGAAAGCATAAAAGGATGTAGAGGGAAACGTTCTTGGCTTGAATGTGACAAGGTGGTCCTTTTCAGATGGTATTCTATATAGTCTGTTAAAGGAGATAAACGAGACGATGTAGATGCACTTTCCTATACTTCAATGAGCTGGAAAGGAAGCAAGGCCGCTCAACAATCTTTTCATTCTTTTAGGACTTAGAAAAGAGATTAACAGAAACTCCGTTGTGGTCAACCAAGAAAGGGGGCACCAGTGGTGCCCCCTAGTGGGACGATAGAGGATGGTCAAAGGTGTCCATCTGTGCAGTATGGGTGGATCAGGTGGCTCTTGAACATACCAATATGTACAAAGGGGGATTCGCGTGATAGCACACAAATCATGGTGACTTCTGGGAAATGTCCCAGAAAATCATAATGAGAGTATGAGACAAGGGTCTTGTCAAAAGAAAGAGGATGGAAAACCGAACCCGGAGGTGGGACCGACGTCTCAAGTGGACTCCAGATGACTCTGACTAGCATCTAGTGATGCTTCCTTTGGTTCAATGGTGTATAGGGAAAACTAGACCAAATAGAGGCCTATGGGTATGAAGTTAGCTCGACGTACAATGTGAGATTCGCGTGGTGGTACGCCAATCGACATGACTCTCAGAAATGGTCTGAAGAATCAGTAGGGAGGGAGGAAGTCTACAAAGTCGTTTCTCGACCAGGGAGCTTCTTGCACAATGGTGGCAACTTCCTATTCTTGTAGAGGATGATCCATACATGAGCATGGAAAACCGGGGAGATACAGAGAGGCCTCGACCTCCAGGACAGGTCTAGGGACCTGATGGTATACTAGCATGCTGGTATCTAGATCACATGTCTGACATACTGTGTGCATGTGTAGATGTGGGACCGCATCCTCCAGTGGGCTACCAGCGGCGCAGGGGAAAGGATCATATCAACCTGCTCACATGAAAATGACACAATGGAGTTCTACAATGGACTCACTGTGACTAGACGCAGAATGAATACTAGAGGGGGTCATCGACTTGTGGTAAAAATGATGCAAAATAAAAATAAAAAACTACGCTATAAGTGACTCATGGTGGTTATATCAGGAATAGACTCTTTTGAGGTGGAGCCTGTTGCGTGGCTTCTTCAAGAGTCGACCTGCTGAGTCAACGAATTAGAGGTATGCCCCCTTGCCGAGATGAAGGTTGTTGGCAAGGAGGGGTGACAGAATCTGGTATTTTATGGTAAGAACCGATTCCACACTATGGTTTAAAGGGAATGTGGTAAAACCGGAGGCGGTCTTATAGATCTCTCTGTCATTGTGTAAGTGGTGATGGGATAGATCAGGTGGATCTTCCACGGCCGATGAGACAGAAGGGAAACTAGTGATAGAGATCCTGTAGATAGTATTGGTATTTGAGGATGGAGCTGGAGGGTGAATTTCCTCAATAATAGTGATCTCTGATTCAAGGGAATTTTTTCGAAGATTACTGAGGGCAGTTCGGAACTCAGCCAAGTCTTGGCAGTGGTGAGAATAATGTCCATACAATATGCAAAAGGTGCATACATGGTTTGTCCTCAAAGACTTGTTTTTTACTATTGGCCCACTCGAGAGGATAACCGCTGAAATGTTCTTCATTATATCCATGGCATCTAATGTGTACGAATGATGGGAATCTTAGGAAAAAAATGGGTTGCGTGACCCTGTACATCACACATGGCGCATGGTGGAGTCTGCTGAGGTTCGAATGTCGCTTTAGTGTTCTTGCCCCTAGCCCTCTTTGGGTATGGCGGGGCTGGTGTAGGTGCGAAAGGCGGATTCTATGGGCCAGGAGGGGGGCGTGTCAAGACCGCAATGGATTGAACTGGAGTCAACACAACCTGGGGCATTGGAGGTTGTGACGGTGGTTCGAGGTACCACATAGGGATCCCTAATGTGAAATTGGGTAAGTCTAGAGTAGCCATCACTGGCTAGCTCATAATGTCAGGTGGAGGGAAAAGGAAAGGAATTGTATGGACTACAAGAGAACCCAAATAATTCCCTGGTGACTGCATTTGAGGTTGCCTCTGTGGATGGGGTTGCGGCTGCAGATGGGGCTACGGATGGAGCTGCAACTGCGAATGGAGCTACAGCTATGGTTGAGGTTTGGGTGTAACGGTGCTTGATGAGAGCATGCATAAATCTGCAGTCTCGCTTGGTGCCATTGGAGGTGGTACCAAGGGGAATGAAGCTATCATGGAGGTGTCGGTGAAAAACTAGGGGCCTACTTCCAGCAATGAGGGGGTGTCCACACTATCAAAGGTGGTATCAACAATAGGGATAACATTGGCTAGTGTTATTGGCCCCTGAGGATCATGGTAAGTTAGTTGGTCCACCGTCACGATCTTCCCATCGTGAGGGAACATCACAAGGTGGAAAACAGTGGACACCACAGCTCTGATGTCATACATGTAACTCCTTCCCAGAAGGAGGTTATAATCCAACTACGCATTGACCACTTCTATGTCGATCATCACTATTTTGTTGGCTAATGATATGGAAACGTGTGGGAGGATACCCTGAGCTTTTGTGGGGTGGCCATCATAAGCACGCAGAGTAGTGGTGGATGGTTGTAGGAGACAGGATCCCAGTTTTTTCCAAACCAATGTAGACATGACGAAAGTTGATGCCCCTTCATCTATGATGCATCGATGCACGTCCAAATTCTGAATTGATACCGAAATTTGGAAGGTAATGGTTGATGGCATTCTTGGCTCTCCATTGTCCAAATCAAATGTCATCAATTTGGAGTCGGAGGGATCTATGGAACCGAGCATGACCAGCAATTCTTTTCATTTTGGCGGGCATGTTTTTAGTACTTCGAGAGTGGGCATGGCCGTAGGTGACTGGGCCAAGTCATCAATGATGCTATAGTTCACCGTGGCTCTAGACGTGGTATTGTTGGCAACTCGCCGCATGGGGGGTCGTGGGGGAAAAGGGGGTAAGTGAAGAGGTATGTTGGTTGTGTTGGACGTGGATGCCACTGATGGTTCGGCAGTTTCAGTATTGGATCCATACTTATTTCTTCTAGTCTGCAAATTGACATCTTCGGTTGTCATGGCTAGATGGTGATGAACCCCTGTCTCTGTAGGCGGGGCCGCAGAAGGGGATGTAGGGGTAGGTGGGGGCATGGGTGCGGTTGCTACCAACCCTTGGAGTGGTAACAGGTTATGGAGGGTGCTCTCAGGAGACGTCCTTAGCTATGGGTGGTAGCAAGGTCTTTAAAAACCAATCAAGGAATATCCTATCTTCCAATTGAATCTTGCACAAGATCCATTGTCGCCGCCACTCATGGATGTGGTCGGTTATGTGAGTTGTCGTATTTTGGATGCCCTTGTCATAGAGGATGAGGATTTGGAAATACTGTAGGAACATGAAGGCTAAAGAGTTGAAGCTTGGGTAGGCGTCTTGCAGAAGATGAATGTACCACTTGGCTACGGTGCCTGTGAGGGTGCGCTAGAACAGCCTGAGTCTAATTGAATCATCCATGATGTTGTTTGACGAGCACCACAGATGAAATGTCATGATATGGTTTTGGGGGCACTCCCCTGCCTTCCCTTCAAATTTTTGGATGTCTAATGGTAGTTTAGTTGGCATAGGGGGGTAGTGGGGTTGGTTGCAGATTGGGTCATTGGTTAACATAGCCAGATTAGGAAAGTTGAGGCATGCCATGAATGGGAGATTAGCCCCAAGACTAGTGTGGGAGGGGTTGACGAAGGTGCCAAAGTTTGCAGGAACTTGGTGTCCTTGCATGGTTGGGGGCACCTAAAGTTGAATTCCCACGATGGGGATAGTCGAGATGATGTTGGATAGGCCATTGCTCCCAGGTCCCTGAGATGGTATTGTGGTACCAACTGGGCCACTTCCCCCGGGTATGAATGGGGGTACCGTGGGAATGGCAGGGCCACTGCCACTAAGTGTAAATGGTGGTAGAGTAGTAAGGATGGAGGTTGTTATGGGTCAACTATTAATGGGAAGTTGACTTATAATGGTATGTGTTGTGGCACTGGGACCTCCCATAGGGATGTTGCTGTTGAGGTGAGGCATGGACGTGGATCTGTTTTCGCTCACCCCTCTGGAGAAAGGATCCGGGCTTGTGCCAACCATGGGGCTAGACGATGCAATATGCAAGTGTGGCTCAGATTGGTATGAATCTAAGTCTGATTCAGAGGCTATATGGAGTCTCGATGGTGCTTGTTTAAAGCTCCAAACTGAGGGGACTCCCCCCTGAGACGAGAAGAGGAACGTGATGGATCAATGGTGTCTTTCTGGTCGTAACCGGTAATGAAGATCTGGACCCCGGTTTAATGGCTTCCCAGTGGCTTACAGGTGGTCGCTCGACCACCAAGAATGCCAGAAGACAATGCTTGGATTTTTCCTCATAGGATTTACTAGTCAATCGGAAGGGGTTGTTGTCTCATTTCAATTAGTAATTCCTTTCATTGGCCAAATACTTTGGGGTTCCTGTGGTACTCCTCCTAACGAGTTTTAGGGCATAGCCCAAGTGCTTCCCATAGTTTTTGGAGATCAGGGACTTATGTCCTCATATAGCAAGATTTGACTTAAAGTAAATTGATTAATTTTAGTGGTTGGCTCGATGTCATGAACCGAGTTTGATTGATTAGAATGGTGTGGTTGTGTGCACTTTCTTGAATGAGTTCTGTTTATTTTAAATTATTTTTGAAATTATATGGTGAGTAATCAAGGTTCTGGTTTTTCTGTGAAGCAATGAGCAACCTGTAATGTGAAAAACTAGTAAAAATAAACAGAATTGAAAGTGCAACTAAAACTTAAACAATGTCAATCTGTAACGTGTCTACCCTCTCCTTATATCCCTCCTAGGCCAAGAAAGGGTGTTGGGCTCTCATCAAAGTGGGAACAATCCCACGCGTATATCCACGGGTCACCCTTCAAGTGCAAGGTTGGTCAACAGGGAGGACGTGAATGCTGCGAGACCCAATGGTCTCCACCCCCTCTACCTTCCAAGTCACCTGTTTTTAATGGCTTAGAGCAATAACACTGACAGGTGCCTATTACTACACTTGCTCAACCCTCTGTCTTATCTCAGAATACCCTGAAGGGTGATGACTGAGTAGAGGAGGAAGGGCTGGGAAAGGAGGTTAATTTCCAGTGATTTTTAAGAATGAAAGACTGAAATCAATTGCAGAAATTTAACTAAGCTTTAAACATATTTGCATTTGTGAATAGTAAACCACCTAAACAATTGAACTAAAAAACTACCTGCAGATAAAATAGGTTATTGGACAGAGGCGATTGAGCCGCACAGACGGTCCTAACAGAAGCAAATAGGCAATCTGAAAGTCAGATCGCTCCTTTTGGGGAAAATTTGGCAAGCCCAAAAGTTTACAATGTTAATACAAAGTATTTCACTAAACCCTGATGAAGTTTAAAAATGGATCATGCACCTGTAGAAGACACGTTTTTGTGGGGAGGATTGTGATCCAATCGTGAGGAATTAGCTCAAACATTTGAAAACCCACTTCCAAAACATGTCCATTTACCCTTAGCCTCAAATAGATTTACAAATTGATCAAAATTTTGGGAGGAAAATGTGACCGAACAAAGGTGAATTTCCCAGAAATTCATTTCGACCATTTTTTATTATCAAAGAATGACCGACAGTCACTGGTACTATGGTCGAACGGGTTCGGGTCGGCCTCGGGAGGGCTCGAACTCTAGAAGAAATTAAAGAAACTAGAAAGAAAACTACTAAGAAACTAATCAAATATCTACATAAATTATTAAACCTCAGGGATCTAGTGGGATTGACCCAGTGGAGTCGCCAAACTATGCAGAAGCACTTGCCCTTTCGTCTATAGGACGAAAGAGTAGATTCTCTGGTTGGAGAAGAACCTACAACAAAGGGTTAGAGTTAAATCAATGGAAAATCTGCAACACCATGTCATAAAGAATAGCATGCATCTATAAATAATTTATAAAACAGGAATTAAAACAGTGGACATAAGACCTTATACCTTCCATCTTTGTTTGAAATGGGGCCACCATGTGCTAGCTCAGGAAGCTACCTCTCCTCAAGGCTGGGTGGTATGGAGTAATGCTCAACATACAAGAGGCTTGGCTTAATGGAGCAAATGGAATGAAGGGGGGTGAATGGCTTGAGAATGATGGTTTCTCAAGGCACTCATGCGGGCAGAGTAATGGTAGGAAGAAATGGAGGTGTGTTGATAGTGACCCCTACACCCCTATTTATACTTTTTCTCAAATTTTTAGGGTTTTTAGCACCCGGTCAGGGTTTTAAGCCCTTTATGGGGTTTTAATCCATTTCTGCCTATTTCTTAGCTCCTTTTGGGTTTTTTGGGCCCTTTTAGTGTTTTTAGCCCTTTTTTTAGGGCTTTAGCCCCCCTTGTGAGCTATTTTGGCTCTTTTGTGGGTTTTTAAGCCCTTTTTGATGTTTTTTGAGCCTTTAGGATAAAAGCATGGGTTAAACAAGGGTATGGGGATCAACAAGGGTTAGGACATGGATGCCTTTGCATGGTGTAGTCTATATGAGCAATTTGTTTGGTTAACAGACATATTGTTGAACCTCGTCCATTACTAATCGAACCACCATAAAATACCAACTGGGCGGAGAAATAGAAAGCATGGGAGAAGTTCATTGCAGAAAGGGAGTGGGAGTACTTCTTGAACAAATAGACAGAACTATATAGGCTTACTAAATCATCGGGTAGGCTATGGTGGGGTAGCTTGTCATGTGTCGGGGTGGAGTAGAAGGTTTCTAGTCGAATTTAAAAGGAACCACCAGCAATGAACGGATGGTCCAAGAAAGAAATAATTTGGACAGTGACTCACAAAAGTACTCCATATTTGCAAAAAATAGAGAGATATAAGAGGTAGAAGAGAAGGGAGGAATGAAGCGAGAAAGCCATCGCGATGCAAAGAAGAATGAATAGCAGGGTGATTGAAGATGAGGAACATCCACCAGAGTTGGGTCATGACCAACAAGAAGAGGGCGTAGATGAGGAGGAAGTGTCACCAATGGAAGAAGATTTGTGGATAGAGTAGTGTGAAGTTCTCCATATTGAGATACCCAAGGAGGTAAGACCTCTATCTTCAGTTAATCTGAACCTGAGTTCCCGAGTGTAGACCATGGTTGAAAAGGACCTAAGGCTATGAGCTGGTGAGTTTGACATATGGATTTGACTAGAAAATGAAGGAAATGATGTTGACCATCTGGTAATTCGTCGACCTGAGGAAGGAAACTGGGTCACATTCCAAATGTACCCGTCCAACTGAAGTATCAACCTACTCTACCCGGGAAATGAAGGAGCACCCCCTGCCAAACACAGCTTTAGGAAACACATAATAGTCGGATCCATGGAGGAGAATATCCGAGCTATAGCAATTAGCTTGGACTTCGACAAAATAATTCAAATTGATTCGACTACTTTTCAAGGAGGAGCCGATAAATAAAGATTCCGATGAGAACGACAGTTCCGTCAAAACTAGTTGTGACCAACATAGAGCTGCAGAGAATATCCCACCACCCCAACCACCACCGCCTAAAGTAGACTCTGATGCCAATGAAATGGGCACGGTGCATCACACATCCCCCTATATGAGGGAAATGAGGATCCCAAACGACACTGGTTTGTCTGTGAATCAACATGGGAGGTTACCTCTGTAGCTAGTGAAGATAGACAGATGGGACAATTCATCAATTCCTTGAGGAAGCGGGAACTAACTTGGTATATGACATATACTGATAAGACACCTAACGCAACCAAGGCATAAATTAAGCAATAGTTCTGATCCTTCTTCAAAACACCAGATGCAAAGCATCTAGCAGTAAAAAAATTGAAAACAACTATCCAGAAACCAACAAAACCTGTTCGGGGCTATGGCAAGCGATGGAAGGACTTATTGAGCCAATTAGACTATAACATTGATGAACAAATATTAATTCAATGGTTTCTTGCAGGACTTGTACAGAAGATACGAAGACATATAAGTCTGGACACATTCAAATCATACGAAGAAGTGCTCACGAAAGCACTATAGGTTGAGATTGACGATGACTATCCAGCACACCCTGTCGACAACCGCATTGAGGAGAAGTTGGAAATCATGCAAAAATTACTAAGAGAAATGAACCTCAAAGGTCAAGATATCTGGTGCACGGACTGCTCGACAGTCATCCATACCAAAGACGATTTTTGACAAGATGTCCAATTTGTCCAAACGAAATGTTTATGTGATATTTGCCAAGAACATGGACTTCACACAACGAAGGACTATTCGTTCAACATGAAGAATAGCAAAGCTTCCTGGTGTGCCATTGAAGCGAATAATTATTCACTTACACAAATAATATTACCAAAAGACTTGGAATATTAAATAAGCCTTAATAATATATAAATTGATGATAGAATAGATATGATTATAGATTACAAAGTGAGTGCCGTATATATATAAATTGGAAAGGCACTTTGGATACCATCCATGAAAGGATGCGTCATTTTAGAATAGTTGACTAATAACTATTTATTAATTATTAATTATGAATATCGATATGTATTAATATTAATAATTCATATATATATATATTGTTGTTATTATTTAAGTTTGTTACATTGCCACTCCCTTACAAAAACTTTGTCCTCAAAGTCTTATAATGTTTTTGCATCATCTTTTGTGGTGTCACAGCTGACGAAACGTGTCGATATGAACTACTAATAGTTGAGCACAAATTCCAATATGTGGATGAATCAATCCATCCCAAATTGATTTGTTGTGGACTGTTGGCATTCCATACTGATCTATTGTTAGGAGATTTGATCACCTTGGTATCGTTATCTTTCGACATTTCCCACTTTTTAGAATATCTGTTTTTATGGTTGGGGTGTCGATATGGAATTTTCACAATGTCATTGTATTTTACGAGTGTCATTTTTTTAGCATTGATCTGAGTAGAAAGTTGTGTTTTTGTCTCTTGAGGTTTTAAGGCTTCGTTCTGTATGTTTTCCAACTACATGTTATCATTTTGAAACTTCTTAATCACTTCTACATGTGATTTTCTGTCATCTTCAAACTTCTTAAGTTGTTCCTTAAGATCTTCAGTATGCCTTCTGATACAACGATTTTCTTCCTGTTTGTCTAGAAGTTTTCCTTCAATGTCTTCCGTAGATTGTTCTGTCTTCCGACTACTTTTCAACTTCTTAATTTTTGTGACTAGTGTCTTGTTATGATTACCTAATCTGAAAATTTCTTCGGAATGGCTTGATAAAATCTTGTTGAATTTGTTAGTTCTAACTTATGTTTCTTCTTATTGTCGTCATACTGTTGCTGGAGTTTTTCTTTTTGTTGTTTATGAAGACGTAACTCTGCTCCTTGATTTTCTAACCTCATCTGGACTTGCGCCAATTCAACATCTTTTTCCATGATGAGTTTGTTTAGATGCTTTATTTCTTCTTCTAATTCATTATCGCATCCATATGGTTATTTGTTGTCATTTTTTGACATTTTGATCTGGTCTTCTAGGTTTTGATTATGAATTTTTAAACATGATATTTATTTATCCTCATCAGATAAAATTTTCTTGTTATCTCTTATGGTTCGTTCTAGCTGTCGATTCTGATTCCATAAGCGGTGATTCTCATCATCTTTCCACTCTTTCAACCACTTTTTTGTTTCACCCTCAGCTTGTAGACTTTTATTGATTGCCTTGTATTGTTCTAACTCGTCCACTGTTGTTTGTAGCTGTGCCTTCATTTCTGAATATGTAGTAGCCATTATTTGTGACTATGTTTCTACTTCACTTTTGTCTTCGTTTCTTCTAGAAGGGTAGATAAAAAAGATTTAATAATTCTCAATATGTCTCTTTTGGAAAAAAAATTCTTCGACTATTTCTTGTTAGGTCAAATAACCTTTCTTTTTTCCAAAAATAATTATTTTTTTAATAAAATAATAATAATAATTATTATTTTTAAACTTAAATTATATAAAATAATATATAACCTTCCAAATTCTAGTCCTTGACTTTTATTTTTTTCCAATACTTTTGTAAAATGCAAGTAGATTGGGTGGTTGGGAGGAATAAGTGTTACCTTCCCCACCTAGGTTCAAATCCCACTTGCTTCTTTGTAGTTATTATTATGCACTTTTTATATTCAAACCCAAACCCACTTATTAAGAAACCATGTGTGGTTTCACTTTTACCCATTTTTTTGTTTTACTTTTTTTTTGGGTGGGGTTACTTTTACCTTTTATTTTTTTTAAGGACAAGGTCCTATTTTTTAAGGAAGCCCTATAAGCTTGAATAGTAACCTCGCTCTGATACCACTTGAAGTGAAAATAATTATTTGCTCATACAAATAATATTACCAAAAGACTTGGAATATTAAATAAGCCATAATAATATATAAATTGATGATAGAATAGATGTGATTATAGATTACAAAGTGAGTGCCGTATATATATAAATTGGAAAGGAACTTTGGATACCATCCATGAAAGGATGCATCATTTTAGAATAGTTGACTAATAAATATTTATTAATTATTAATTATGAATATCAATATGTATTAATATTAATAATTCATATTGATATATATATATATATTGTTGTTATTATTTAAGTTTGTTACAGCCATCTGCGAAGTAAAAATTCATACAATAGCAGACTGCCATTTGAACCTGAAAAATCGACAAAATTATCATGCAATCTATCCTAACAAATGTTGTCGCATAGGCTAACAATGATAACATCCCAAGAAGCGACGAATGGAATGGGAAAAATGATCATAAATATGACAGTCGGACCGACCTGGAATTTTGTACTAGTTGTGGAGTGGGAGATCACTCGCTAGAGGATTGTCCCACCATACTTGACAAAATAAATAAGAAGAAAAATGTTAACGTCTTGTCGTGTGTTCAGAAACGTGATATAATTCATACAAAGAATTTACATATAGTCGCTAGAGAAGGAACGAAAACTGGTAATGATAATCTACACATAAGTAAAATAAAAAATAAAGATGATTATCCTAACCCTGTAAAGAAAAAACAATTGTACAATGATGCATCAAACATGTTCCAGGAATTCGCCTGACAAGAAGAAATTGATAACAGTCGATAGGATATTTCACAAGAATTACTTAACTTAATACATAATGAAAAATCAGTAGCACAATTTATTGATATGTTATATAATATTAAGAACAAACCTAGCATGGAGAAACAAAATAAAAATATATGCAGCCTAAATGAGAAAGATAAGAGTGATGCTGGCCCACTTGTCGACCTGGAGATAGACGGATATCACGTTCGACAATTTGTTCTTGACTTTGAATCCCAAGTAAATATTATGACGCGAGATACATGGGAACAACTAGGAAGACCTCAATTAAATGAATCAAGCATATATCTTAAATTAGCATATCAAGGAATGATCGAACCTATCGACGTATGGCACAATCTTGACACAACAATCAAGGGAATAACCATGAAAGTCGATTTCGAAATCATCGACCCTAAAGAAGGATCCAGTTCTTTCCTAGCCTTAGTGGGTCGACCGTGGGGTAGGAAGATGAAAGCATCGATTTTGTTAGACAAAGAGAGGATGGAGCTCAAAGGAAATGGAAAAAAAGTTATAGTCCCAATTCATCCTTTTCAAGGTGAACCTTCACCTTGGACCGAACTGATAGATGAAGAAGTCGACATTAGACAACTCTACAAAATCCAAAATAACAAAGACTATATTGAGCCAAATATCCATGGGGAACTTCACTTAGGGAAACAGGATTCAGTAGGGTATAATTCGGATGCAGAATTATATGATTGGGAGATAGAAAATTAGGAAACTCAAGCACGAGGATGCTAGACTATCCAAGCCATATCAAAGAAACCGACTCGGTAATGCTTTTCCCTCTCTATCATTCCAAAAATATTTGAAAGTAAAATTAGGGATTATCCTTCGTTAGCACCGATTAAAATAGAAACTAAACAATCTCTTTGGTACAAAGAAAGAGAGTCACGAGTACTCCATATCGAACAAGTTTCTAAAAACTTAGGAGAGCATGGCCGACAATAAATCCTGGTTGAAATGTTTACAGGTCAAGCTGATCGATGGTGAGATACCCATCATTCGAGGTTACAAACATGGACAACATCTTCAACATACTTCGTCCAGATATTTGGCGGAAGAAAGCTAACTAAACAGGCACAAATACTAGTATTCACACAAGGACAAAACCCTAAAAAACATACAAGTATATGTGAGAGAGAATGGAGAAGACTTGGGTACAAAGACGAACGAACATGGCCACACTTATTTCCATCCACACTCGATGATTTACCAAAAAAATGGTATAAAATCGAAGAAGCTCGAGGCAAAACATTCATGTGGCGGGAGCTTAAGGAAAATTTTATTAAAGACTTTAGATTTATAAAAGAAGATGACAAACTGGTCGAAGCAACAGAACAAATAAAAACATTCATACAACCGGTTGTTCATCATACTTCAACGGAAAACCATAACCGACTAAAAGCATCTTGCAATAGCTTTCGATCAAATATAATACCACTGTCGACAAGACTTCGATTAGAGAATGAGCACACACATGGAAAAAGCTTTCAGTGGAAAACTGATCATCCATAAATGGTAAAATCAATTAAAACAATATTTAAATTTAAGTCAATCGACAAAGAAGAAACCGATAGGATGACAGCAGCAGACGTCCTGGCATCATTTTCACAATTTAAAGAAGAAATTTTCCAAATCAACGAAAATAAGGCACCAGAATGGATGGACGCGAAGATCAAAACCAAACAAGTTAACATCTCTAATGACGATCAACCAAAAAGGGAACAAATAGGTGACTATTGGAACGATGAACAAACAACCAAAATAGTTAACCTACTTAAGGTATTTCAAGATGTCTTTGTCCGAGACTATAAATATCTTAAGGGATTAGTACAAGAGATGGGTGAAATGAAGATAGACATAAAACCTGATGCAAGACCAATTAAGAAAAGGCCCTACAAATTAGCTCACAAATACAAAGAAATAGTGAAAAAGGAGATCGACAACATGCTAGCAGCTGGAATCATATACCCAATCAACTAGTCGAAGTGGGAAATCCCAATGGTTGTTCAACCGAAAAAGCATGACCCAACAAAGCTGAAAATTTGTGTCGATTTCCGGGAAATAAACAAAGTCACACTAACAAATCCATTCCCGACACCATTCATAGATGAAATATTAAATGAAGTTGCAGGACATGAGTGTTACTCGTTTACAGATGGATTCTCAGGTGTTAGAATATAATCCGTTAGGGTTATATAATGTAAATAAATAAATAAATAAATAGTAGGAAGCCAAACAGGCTGAGCGGAAGGTGAAACCCAACCGCCATGTGATTTGTATAAATATAGGCATTTGCATTGGAATAATAATCAATCGGGAATTATTACCAACAAGTGGTATCAGAGCCTGGCTGCCTGCCTGTTGCCAGTCTGCCCATTCCTGGCATTCTGCTTGCCAGTCCATTGCCAGACTGCTCCATCAGTCTGCCAGTCGAGTCACATGCATTGTCTGCGTTACAATTCCTTCATGATTGAGTTTGTGTGCTGCGATTTTGTAGAGGAAACCCTAATCCTTTCACGCTGATGAAGTTTTGTGTTGCGACCTGTGAAGTATCATAACTTCCATCTCCTTTCACTATGAATTTCCCTTTCACTGATGAAGTTTTGTGTTGCTGCACCTGGTTGTATGTAGCACTGTGGGCTTCCAGCCTTCGACCTCGTGTGTGCTGTAGTAAGCTCGAGAGAATAAAAAGAAGTAGAATTGTTTTGTCTTTTTGTCTCTACGTGAAACTACAATTGCAGTTGCCTTGTTGTTGGTGTGGTGGTAGTGCGTGAACTTTGACTTTCACAGTCAAGACACCTACGAAGTAGATAAAAGATTCGATCCAGATCTGAGAATAGTAGCTGTTCTTGGAGTTTATTATTATTTTCATCCATTTTTGGAGGTGCCGGCTGAAGAAAAATTTATCATTTTTTTTATATGAAAGTCAAAGTGTTATTTTCGAGCTTTTCACAGCACAGGTTTGCAAACATATATGTTGCTGTGTGAAAGAGTTGCTGTGTGAAAGAGTTTCTTTGTGAAAATTTTTTGGCATCATTCCTTTGCGTGGAGGTAAACGCATAAACCCTATTTTTTCCCTATTTTTCTGCGTGAGTTTGTTGTGGCGCTGAAGTATACCGGGCATGAGCTGAATGGGGCGTCTTTGGCCCAACTTTTAAATATTAAAGATAGGAATCCGGATCTTTTACAATGTTTAGATCTGGTGATGAGAGAACATCCCAATGAGAATCGACTTCTTGTGGGAATAAGCCGTTATCCAAAATGATTCGAGAGAGATGGAGACATTGGAGGTGCAGCAGTGGCATCAAGAGGCTTTTATCAAAATCTAAGGCCCACTGCTCAAGGTTTGGTGTTGAATGTGGAGCTGCCTGCGTGGAGAAATTGCTGCCGGCGTGAAGACTCTTGCTGCATTAAAGACTCTTGACTCCTCCTTCTGAAGACTGCCCTCTTTCACCTTGAAGACTGCTGCGTGTTGGAAGTGCATAAAACCTAATTTCTTCCCACATCTGCATGGAGACTGCCTGGTGCCTGTTGCATGGTGAATCTATGTTGTGTTGTATGCTGCCTGAAGACTAAAGACTACGCTGCCTTGATATGGAGACATGTGTCATGTCACTAGCGTATTGAAAACCAGCGTGGAGACTGCTATGGCATTGGTGATTGTCTTCAGCTAAGGGGAGGTAAAACGTTTTTGTTCGTTGAAATACACAAACCCTAATTCCTGTGCGTGGATGTAAAAGAAATAGTCGGCAAGCATTTTTCATTTATATTGAGTAAAAGGGACCGTGACTAATATATACATGATATATAGAAGACTTCGGTGGAAGGTATATGCTGCTGTGTATGATGTTGTAATGTATAAACCTAGAATTACTATATTTCTTTCTCTAAAGATGCGACTAGAAGAGCACATGCTGTGTGAGGATACTGCTCTTGTGAATTGGTGAAAGATTGAAAGCCAATGCGCAGTAAAATAAATTTGGATAATCGAAGTTATAGTTTTCTGGAGTTTAACAAACAAACCTGTGCAGAGTTTTTTTGTTTGTTTGCTTGAGAAATATTTATAAAATCTCGTTGGCTAAGCTGTTGTACTATGAAGACTGTTGGCTGAATATTCACACCATTACCAATTGCATAAAGACCCTGAAGGCTACGAATTGGTACTGAATTTCTTCTCCCTGAATTGCTGGGAATTGAAGCTGCGATACTGTCATTGTATCACTTTAAAACCTGAACTTGCATTGTACACCTTGGCAGAGACTGTAGACCTGCAAGGTTATTGTTTTTCTCTTTGTCATATTAAGATCAATATTGTAAATTACACTAATAGTTGTAAAAATGCAATCTATAGCACCTATTGTTGGTGATGTCCTCAATGGCAAGAAAACATATCCAAAATGGTCTAGAAAGATCAAGAAATCAAGCGAGCCTGTCAAAGAATCCCTTGACTTTGTTCAGAAAACAAAGAATCGGTTCAAAGACCCTTCCAAGGGAGATTGCAGCAAGAGAGGACGAGGAAGAAGAAATTTCAGAGGCAGAGGGGGTAGAAGCAAAAGATCAGATTTGCAGTGCAAGCGTTGTGGAAAGACTGGGCACACATCAGATCAGTGTTGGGCTTCATGGGACTCCATCAAAGACAAGCATAACCAGAAGAAAGATGACCAAGATGCTAGTAAATCTTATGATTCTTGTATTGTTGCACATTGTAATCTTGGATTTAATGAAATGACTTCTCTTTCATCTTTTAAAGATTGTTGGCTGCTTGATACTGGTGCAACATCACACATGACATTTAGAAAAGACTGTTTTGAAGAACTGAATGAAACAATAGATGGCATAGTTTACTTTGCAGATAAGTCAAGTATTAAACCAAAGGGAATGGGCACCATTCGACTGAAGATGCCTGGATTCCCTGATTTTTTGTTGAAGAACGTTCTTTATCTTCCAGAGTTGCAGAGGATCCTGCTGTCCTTGGTGGAGATTCGACAGCAAGGCCATTCCATCCACATGTTTGATGGAATCGTTGAAATAAGAAAGTCCTCTGACAACCAAGTCATCATGACTGGATATGAAGATGGGAAGCTTCTGAAGCTCAAGGGTTCATCTGCAAGATTTCAGAACTATGCCTACCTCTCTCAGCATGGAGAAGGTAATATGTCATCTAGCTTATTGTGGCATGCAAGATTTGGTCATTTAAATTATAACAGTCTTCATTTGTTGAGAAAGAATGGTGTATTTTGCTTGCCCACCATTCCCAAAGAGAAGAATAAATGTGATGCATGTATACTAGGGAAACATAGTAAGTTGCCATTCCATGAATCTAATTTCAGAGAAAGTAGGAAATTAGAACTAGTGCATTCTGATTTGTGTGGCCCAATGCCAACTCCTTCAGCAAATGGGAATAAGTATTTTATGACATTTGTTGATGACTACTCACGAATGTGCTGGATTTACTGTTTAAAGACAAAGTCAGAAGCATTTCAAACATTCAAAGACTTTCATGCATTGATTGAAAAACAAGCACAATAAAAAATTGGTACACTTCGTACTGATAATGGAAAAGAATACACTTCAAATGCTTTTGAAGCTTATCTTCGCCAACATGGAATTGCACATCAGACTACAGTTCCCTACAATCCTCAACAAAATGGTGTAGCAGAGAGAATGAATAGAACCATAATGAATATGGTTCGCTCAATGATGTTTTTCAAGAATGTAAAACTAATGTTTTGGGGTGATGTAGTAAAATGTGCAGCATATTTGAGAAATAGAAGTCCCTCAAATGCTCTTGATGACAAGACTCTACATGAAATGTGGTTTGGCCATCTCCCTTCAGTCAGGCATCTCACAGTTTTTGGTTCCACCTGTTATGCCTTGATTCCAAAGGAGCAAAGAAACAAGCTTGGTGCTCGAAGCAGAAAGTGCATTTTCCTGGGGTACGAAGAATACTCCAAGGCATACCGTCTATATGATGAGGTAAACAAGAAATTTGTTATTTCCAGAGATGTCATTTTTCTTGAAACTAATAAAAATGACCAGTCCATTGAGAGACAACTTGATCATTTGGAAAATTATCCTCATCCAAAGACATATTCTGAAAATGAATATGAAATTCCAAACCTTGAAGGGGGGATTCCTATTCTGGATTAACCTTTGGAATTTCCATATGAAGCACCAACTCCCCTGCATGAAGAAGTTCCTGCTACTTCACCTGATCAAGAGATTCAAGTGGATGGTGTGATTGAAAGAATTGAAAGACTCTCAATCAATGATGAAGAACCACCAGCTGATCAACCAGGACCATCACGAAAGATTCCTAAATGGGCCACAAAGACACTTGAAAGT
>LPNX010022411.1:165317-195753 GCA_001517045.1 Pseudotsuga menziesii
TTCCAATCGCAAAAGAAGAACAGAAGAAGATGACATTTGTCTGTGAATTCGGCTCATTTGCTTACAGAGTTATGTCATTTGGATTAAATAATGAACGAGTTGTATTTTCTAGGATAGTAGTTAAAGCATTCCAAGAATACATATACAAAATGATGGCCGTGTATTTTGACAATTGGACAATATACTCCATGCTGAAATATCACTGTAAGTGGCTAAGATTAATATTGGAAAGATGTCGACAAATCAAGTTATCTCTCAATATAAGGAAATGTATTTTCTTGACCCCCATAGGAATTTTATTAGGGAATATTGTATGCAAGGAAGGCATCAAAGTCGA
The DNA here is from genome assembly GCA_001517045.1 of Pseudotsuga menziesii. Lineage (NCBI taxonomy): Eukaryota > Viridiplantae > Streptophyta > Pinopsida > Pinales > Pinaceae > Pseudotsuga > Pseudotsuga menziesii. The sequence continues at coordinate 165,655 of LPNX010022411.1, forward strand.
TTTTGCAAAAATAAAAATCATCCTCGGCTTAAAAACCCCAGTAAATCCAAAACAAGTCATAGTATTATTTGCACACAGGGGATATTATAGAAAATTCATTCGTTATTGCTCAGATATGATGTACCCGTTAGAAGAGCTATTGAAAGAATACCAATAATATGACTGGACAGAGGAATGTGATGCTTCCTTCGACGTGTTGAAGAAAAAATTAGTCGAAGCACCCATTCTCAGATTTCCAAACTGGTCAGTCAAATTTCACGTCGACATTGATGCATCGGGCATAGCCATAGGTGAAATCTTAAATCAACCTGGAGATGACGAGATGGACTATCCAATTGTGTATCACAGTCGAAAACTAAAAAAGGTAGAATGTAACTATTCAACGACAGAAAGAGAGGCATTAGGAATGGTATTTGCACTACAAAAATATCGACATTACATATTAGCTAATCCTTTCATATTTTACACAGATCACCAAGCTTTAAAATACTTGGCAAACAAACCTTTACATCATGGAAGAATATGTCATTGGTTGTTACAATTCCAAGAATTGAGTTCGAAGTAGTAGTTTGACTAAGGAAGCTAAATGCCGGGCTCGAGCACTTGTCGAGAATTGACATGAGGGAAGAGCCGATAAGAGTCGAAGACGATCTTCCAGATGCACATCTATTTCGAATAGAATCCGTACCAGCAGAACTAGAAGAAATAGCTCAATTTTTAGAGACCTGACAGGCACCTGAAGTCATAAGCACTAAAAAGAAACAAATTCAGCAATGAAGGCCGCACCATACACTCTATTTAACGGATTACTATATAAAAATGGCTTGGATGAAGTACTTCGTCGGTGTTTCTAGAACACGAAAGAGAAAACATAATGCATGAAGCGCACTATGGACCAGCTAGAGGACATTTTTAGTTAGACATGACTGCCAAAAAGATCCAACAATCAGGACTATGGTGGCTGACATTACACAAAGATTGTCTAAAATTTGTTAGTAAATGTGATCATTGTCAACGTCTAGGTCGTCCCTTACCTAGTACTGAGATGCCTTTAATATCAGTAAACCCAAGTCTAACATTCGAAATTTGGGCTATCGACTTCATAAGACCATTTCCAGTTCCAACAAGAAGGACAGGGGCACGCTACATCATAACAGCAGTAGAGTATGTTACTAAATGGGAAGAGGCAGAACCTGTCGAAACTGGTTCTAGTGAAGTGGCTGCCAAATTCATATATGAAAATATAATTACTATATTTTGTTGTCCATTGACCTTAATTAGTGACGAAGGATCACATTTTATTAACAAAACTATTGCATCATTGGTAGAGTAGTTCAAGATCGACCAGAGACAAAGTACAACTTATCACCCTCAGTCTAATGGGGTAATAGAAGCATTTAATAAAACTCTAACAAGGGGCCTAACAAAAATATGTAACACTAATAAATATGATTGGAATGAAAAAATTCCTACTATCCTATGGGCTTATTGAACAACATATAAGCGATCCACCGACCAAACACCATTTTGACTAGTCTATGGCCAAGAAGCAGCCGTACCCCTACAGTTTTGACAACAAACACCAGTAATAGCCGACATATTACATATTAATGTCGAGGAAGCAAATAAGGATCGACTAATGTAACTAGCTAAGATAGAAGAAGACCGACTTATGGCTATACAGCATCAAGAAATTCAAAAACAACAACAAAAAGCATGGCATGACCGAAATATCAAAAATAAGAACTTGTAGGTTGGAAATCTTTCACTGCTGAATAACAGTCAAGTGAAAGTAAAACCAAAGAAACTACACATAGAGTGGATGGACCTTATATCGTTGAAGAAATCAATGCCAATGGATCAGTCCAACTGAGCACGTTACAAGGTAGAGTATTTCAGAAACTAGTAAACGGTGCCCGACTAAAGCCGTATCAAAACTAAAAAACCTAAAAATAAAAATAAAAAGAGAAACGGTTTCATAACTATTAACAAAATCTATAAAAAATCAGAAAAAAAAAACCTAAAAACAACAAACAGGATCAAAGACCAGTAAAATCAAAATTACAGGAAATATAAAAAGACGTAGCAGAATACAGTTCAACAAATACAATAACCAACATTTCCACCATCGACATACCACCTATCGACCATACAATTGTCATTGATAAGAGGATCAAAAGGTCCAATCATGCCATTATGACTACGACCAGAATGAGCGCAAAAACCAGAGCGCATTAAAAGATCCTTCAATAGAGCATCCTCTACCATCAAATCTGCCATTAATACCTTCTATCGACAAGATCGCCATCCGCTCCACCTATAAATACTACGTCATTTTAAGACTTCATATCATTTTATGAAGAACTTGAGCGAAAAAACTACTAGAATTTTAAGAGCAAGCCCCCTGTTGAAAAATACGACCCAATAACAGACAACGTGACACAAAAGAAGACCAGAGATGCGACCGATAAATAAAAGAAGTTGGAATATGTTGTAACCCTGTTGGTAAAGAGACTAGAAAATATCATAAAGGAAAAAGTCATGGAAAACTCATGGGCGCGACACTGGGTAGAAATAAAAAAATGGGCCTATGCAAACACAAAGTTGACAGAGGAAGGGCTCAAGGTAAATGCTAGCTCCATTATGAACTATATGAACGCACCACTAATGGTAAGTTTCAGGAAGATGAAAGAAACCATTGTCAAATTCATCATTAGCCTATATCAAAATGGGAAGTTCTACTTCGACAAACCTGTTGAGATATCCGATGAAACTATTTACAAACTTACTAGGATCTCTAACAAAGGAGAACCTGTTCCTATGGGTATAAAAGATGGATTGGTCGAGAAATTAACTGGAACTCCGACAGGAAAGAACTCCAAAGGCCTGATAATTGGACAAATCAAAGCTTCCACACCCAAAATGGTTGTGAAAACAGTGTCCATAGGTCTAACTGTTACAGGACGAGGGTGCGGCTTGAAGCTCGACATGTTAGAAGTAGTAGATACAATAACCAAAAAAAGGGAAAATATACTGTTGGGATCAATATGTGGCCGACATGCTCAAATCGATTTGTGAAAAATGCCAGGAAACAACAGCAATCATCAGGTTTCCATCATTGATCATATGGATTGTCATGTACCACTTGTGTCCAGCTGGACACCCACAGTTCCTAGAACCGACCAGATTTTATATCTGGTGTTTTAAGTCATTTTTCAATGGTTGGAAATACATAAGAACTTGAAGAATCCAAGTTACTATTAGAAAATTGGTTTGAAAATATCAAAATCCAAACCACTTGATGGAGGGTACCTCAAAACATCCAAATATGTCTGCCCCCAAAAGCACATATCCAACTGGAACTTGACCATACTGTAGTATGGCATGCACAAGGATCCACAACAAAAGTGAAACCCCTCAACTACTATCCAACAGTCAAGGATATTTTCACAGAGTTAGCTAGGCATTCTAGAACCAAAATAGCCATACCAGTGGGTGCGCAAGATATTAATCAACCTATTGTGGAACCATTGAGCGTCCAAGAGAAGGAAGAATACTATGAAGTTCACCTTCATATTAGTACCTTCACTTCTTAAGACAGCCTAACAGAAGAAAAAAACCATCTTCATATTGTAAATGTACCAACTGAACAACAGGTCATTGTACCAACACGATAGAAAAATGTTGTCCCGACTCAACAACAGGAAGAGGAGGGAGAAGAACAAACAGATGAAGAAACACAATCCGACAGACCTGAGTATGCTATGACAAAGGAAAATCTGTGGAAAATAGCTCAAGAGATATCAACATCAAGGAAAAAGAGAGAGAGTCGGGCAAAAGGAAAGGGGAAGCGAAAACTCATCCTCCCAGAGGAATCAAAAGATGAAGAAGAGTTAATTACTACCACTACCGACATTTTGGAGGACACCTCACTGAACAAAGTATCCATTGAGACACGTTTCAAAATTTTCATAGAATCAGGAGAGAAGCAAGGAAGACCTAAAAAGGTAAGAGTTGCTACCCCTCTCGAAATAAGTCCTATTGATTTGACACTAGATTCCCCACGACCATCTCCAACCAGAATAACACTAGACTTGACTGTCGCCATATCACCAAACTCCTACCAATATATAATCCCTGGAACCCTTAAAGAAAAAATTGATAAAGATGTTGAACTTCAGCAGTTTATCAATAATCTGTCACATCTATTCCGCAATTCCCAACAAATCAACAGCATGCATCAACTCACAAAGTTGAGCTCTGCCTAACGGTTTCTCACCCCACAAGTCGACCAAGTTTCACCACAGCTAAGAGTTGTGGAAGTTGTCAAATCCTTATTTCTCTGAAATACCGACAAAACATCCATAGTTATCGCAGCCCAAATCTCATCATTCACACCATCTATCCTAGAACCCCCTCTTAATGAGGAAGACAAGGGAACACTTGCTCTGGAGGACAATGATCAAGTAGCACTAAAAGTCACCATGGACTCTGAATAAACCGAAAGCCCTATTGACTTGCAACTAGAAGTTGAAAACCCCATGCTGAAAAGTAACCTTCTGACCACCCCATTAACCCCAGACCATTCACCATCACCGTCACCACCACCAATGCCAGATTTCCCTCACAATCTAGAGCCACCATCTTCACCACCAATGGATGCACAAATAGCTACAAACCCAACCCATGAAATTCAGCAAGCAGAAGTTCAGCCTACCGAAAAGCCTCTGACTAAAGAGCACCAAACATAGTAGCATCAACCAAAATCAACATCAATAGGACCGGTGGTGGTCCATCACTCTAAACACAAAAGCAAAAGAAAAGAGAATAAGAAAAGAGAACATCAGCAACAGGTACCAACAATTATCCACCTTCATCAGCTAGGATCGACTACTACAATCGACATGCCAAAACTCAGAGATGGAGAAATTGACCAACTATTGGAAGCCCTTAATAAAGAAACTAAAACAAGAAATCAAAGTAGAAAGGAACAAATAGAGAAACTTAAAGTGGAACAAGTCGAGTTCCTGACCAAATACAGGAATTTAACACAAACAATTTTTCCAGAAACAACAGAGACCAACACCGACAAACCATTAGAAAGAGCTTACCAGCTATTGGAAAGTGTCATGTCGAACCTTCAAACACAGTTGCAGACCAAGAGAGATGAGCAAAAAGAAGAGACTTGTGTGCTACTGATACATCAATACACAGTATTTTCAGAAGCCCACAAGGTACTGCAGGAACATTTGGAGGAGTCTGCCACCATAGAAGAAGTACTGTGCAATTGGTATACTTACTATGGCCAGGTATTCCAGCAAAATCGAGAGACCCATGAACACATCAAGTCATTAGAAAATCAAAAAGATTTGTAAGAAGCAATGAGAAGCACAGTACAAGATCAAATTGTACTGGAGACAGCAAAACTCAGAAAACTGGAAAAACAAGCACATCAGTGGATGAATCAAGAATTACATAGCCTCGACACACTCGAAAAAATTTGTCCATGAATGAAAAGATTTCTCAACACAGTAGAGGAAAAAAATCAACTGTTGGGGATCGACATGATCAATATCACAGACCTCCCAATACAAGAGAAGATGTTGATTCTGTCAAGCATTACAACCTTGACCATTGGCATTCAGAATTCCCTCCACAATTGGACAGAATTTCAGCACCAACTAGCCATTATATTAGAAGCCATTGTGGAGATATGTATACAAAAGAGACCCTCCATTCGACTGCACAGTCCATGAAGACAAAGCAATTGGGAAAACTACTTTAGAGAGTTTATTTTTTGTTACCTCCCCTATTTCTTTGAGATGAAGAAAGATTTTGTTCTTGGTGGAGATGTTGGAGGAGCTAGTCAGTGAGAAGACTAGACCAGTTAACCAACTAATTAGGTATTAGGTCGGCCTCCATAGGTCATGTCGGTTGACCGAACTGACAAGTAGTTATTCATAATTGTTTTGTAATCATATATAATAGGTTTTTGATCCAAATATGAACCTGGTTTGGTTTTGTTGTTTGTATGAACCCATATGTGTTTTGTGTAATATAAATTTGTTATTCAATATACTAACCTTGTCTCTTGTCTTTGTTATGATTATATGATTATTTATGTGTATTAATGGTAACTTAGTGATATGAGTGATTACAATAGGGTGTGCTTCTGCTGGTAGTACGGATAATAGTGATTTTGTTGCGCATATGGTTGTTTTGGCGCATATTGAGGCTGATATTGGTTTTGGTACTGATTGGATGGGAACAACACGGGCTGATACAATGCTTGCATCAATTCATCCTGATCTTGCCCATCATTCTTCATCAAGTAGGTGTCTACCATATTTTCATTCAGGAGCTGGTATGCTCTACAATCCTTCTCTTCATGGCCCACTGACTTACAAAATTTACAGAAGAGGTTTGTTGGGGTACTTACAAATTTTTGCAAGTATAGACACTCCTCGTCGTGATGTCCTCTAGACTAGCATATGCAGCACCAGGGTAGTCCATGGGCACTCAATGAGTTTGTCACACCCAATGTGATATAGTCCATGTAGGTCGAAAAATTATCCTTGGTGTGTCCATCCGTTATGCATTTTTTGCACCATAAGTATTCTTGGGATTCCTTTCCCTTCTTGATATCTTGAAGCTGTATCGTCAGATTAGCTAGCTGCGACTGAATCTGCACCATTCATGCGGAACCATCATCGATCAGCGAAGCTTCCAGCTTCATTTCCAATTCCAGTGCTTCTATATGTGATTCAATCTTTGTTGCATCAATGGGCCTCTTATGTGTGGTAATAGCGCAGCAATAAACCACTCTTTAAGTTGTACATCTGACATTTGGAAACTTAATTTTTCCATCAAGGTTTTAAACCACTGGTTAAAGTCCCATACTGACTTTGCCAATGATTGTTTTATCTCCTTGATTTCGGTGATACATTGCGACTCAGATTTAGGTTTTTTGAACTCATAAATCATCGCAAGCCATATCTCTTCAAGGGTTTTCTGTGGTGCTCTTGGTGGTACTATGAATAACTTCATAAACCAATCCAGTGCATGACCCCTCAGAGTCGTGATCATCTGTACTTTCCTCAGGTCCACATTGTGAACTAGGCGAACCATCCAAACAGCTTCATAGAGGAACCAATGTTGCTCTGGATCTTCTGCTCCATTCCCGTTGAATGTGGGTAACCGGATATCATGCCTGACCATTGATTTGGGATCAGGGTTATCTGATGAATTTAGTGGACGTGTACCCTCCTGCGCACTAGTCACAGTACTAGCACTATCAGTATTAACAACTCTTTCATGAGATGAGTCTCTAGACTTTACCTCTGGTGATACTCCTGGTGTGATGTAGTCGCGCCTTGATCTTGGTGTCGCCATGGGACCCTTGGACTCCTCTATCCCTTCTGAAATCAAATGGTAGTTCTCCTCTTTGTTGCAATACCCTTCGTCCATTTGTGACTGAATTTCGTGCTCACTTTCCTCAAACAGAATAGGAGATCATCGACCTTCCTCTTTCTTTATTCTTTTCCATGATATGAATCTCCTTCCACTTCTTAGGACTCCAGATTCTAGTTCAGGTTTTGTGGTTCCTGGGAACATCTCAGTTCACCATTTCCCATTTTCTTGACAGGTTATCTATGACATATCCTTCTTCCTAGGTGCATGACTTAACTACTTAACTACAGAATTCCCTTCTCATAAACGAGCATCTTGATCCATGTACTGATAGATAACAAATATCTTCTTCGGTGTTACAGCTGATTTTACCACACATAGTTATGGCCTTCCTTGTCCCTCTACAGACTCTTTGGACCCCATGGACCAATATTGTACCTTTGATGTTTCCAATTTCATCCCTAAAAACACTTGTTATTTGTTGTACGCTACTTTTAATCCCTTTCTCGCTTATATACGTGGATATCAACCTCAAACCCGTGTACATCGGGATGTGTGCATAAGTCCAAATATTTTTGGAGTTTTCCTTGATGTGTGTCTAAACCACTTGTCTCTTGGACTTCCATATGCCTCGAGATCGCTCAAATTTGACCCTCCATTACCCCTTTGGAGTACTATATAAGGAACCCCTTGAATACATTGAAGGGGAGGAATTGAAGAGCAAGAAAACTATAGTCCATTGTTGCCGTAGCTTGCTTATACTTGAGTCTGCATCCCTTTGTCCCTTTGGAGCACTTTGTGTTCTTCCCAAGCTTGCCTTTGCTTGTGAGCTTGCTATCGAGAGATGGAGGATTGAGGTGGTGGAGGACTCAGTTTCTCCAGTTCGCAGACGTGTCGACAGAGGTTATTAATTGTGTAATCTCTAATTTGATTAATAGAAATATCTTTTCCTGTCCAATAATGTGCATTTAAATAAATATTGAATCCATCGATGTGTTTAATTCCTTATACATTGTTGATCATATATTCTAGAGTAGATCTAACACCATATTATATAGCATGCTTGTCTTGTTTACTGTTGTTGAGAGAAAATTGCTAACACAAGCAAGATTGGAAAAAACTCAATAGGGATCTACTTCAACCATCTGGAATAAGCTATGATTCAAGATCCTTTAGTGTTAGATGTTTTATTTCTCTTGCATATTGGGAAGGGATTGATTTCTGCGGTTTCTCTGTCTGTTGTGGTACTCCCCAAGCCATAGGAAGTTTCTCTCCGTAACAGAATTAGCAACTCCACTGGGGAGGTTCCTAGTTATTTTTCTTTGGGGTTTTTGGCATTCAATGTGCTTGAATTTCTCTGATTTCTCTGTTTCTGTGTGAGGTCTAGGGGCATGTTTTCCCAGTAGTGTCTCGAAGAAGTCAATTTTGTCTCAACTTGTTTGTTTGCCTGATTTTTCTCTCTTTTTCTTCTTGTACGCAGTTTTTGCTTTCACAGTCCCGTGTACATGCGCGTTTTCCTGGAATAGTCGCGTATGTACGCAGGTTTATTGATAACAGTCATGTATGCCTTGATTTTTGCTTTATTGGGGGGATTAAGTGTTGTTGGGTGAGTTTAGATGGTTGTTGAGTCTTATTGGATACTTCTGGAGTCTGTATACACCCCTGTTTCTGACCAAAGACTTATTTTAGTTTGATTTTTGAAAATGTTCTTGTCATTCATTTTCTACTTTTTGTTTTGAGATTAGTGCATTAGGTCTCTTTTAACTTGGTGCTTTGCTTGGCTATTGTTTGTGAGTAGTTGCAGAGTCTGAGGGTGGTAGATTCATATTCTTGCTTTTATATCTCATTTAATTCAAAAATACAAAAACATTTTGCTTTCTGCATAGTTATGTATTGTTTGCATTTTGCATTAGCATGGTACTTGCATTAAGTTTTCTTGGTGAATTATAGTCAGATCTACATATAGGAATGATTGCATATACATTTGAAGGAAAAATTTTGCACTTCAAGTAGTAGCATACCCTGTTTTTCATTCAACACAGTGTATTTGCATTGATTGTTAGGTGTGCATTTTACTTCTTGTTGCGTCATAACTTCATTAGTTGCACATCCATTTACCCTTTGAGTAATACAGCCAATTAAAATCAACACATAATAAAATGAATTACACTCTTTTCTTTTCTAAGGTGCATCAACAAGATTAGGTTTTAGGTTATTGGAATAGTTCATTGTAATTTAATTCTCCAAGACCACTAAACAAAACAATTAGGTTTCTATACAGGTGAGAGTGTGAAACCCTTGGTATAATTAGTGTTTCTCAGGTTACTTCTCTTAAAAGGGAGTTAAGCATAAGGCATTGTGAGCAATTATGATTGGGATGACCCCTGATTGTGATTGATTAGCACTAGAGATATTTCCAAGATTGTATTCGTATTTGGGGGCCTTTGAGGTATTGGCTAGTGCACCCCTGGGGTACCAGATGTGCTTTCAGGATTCGGGCTTTGTTACCCTACCCATACGGTCAATCCCGCTTGCGACTGTCTACCTGAGAATTGGTTATATTGAGGTGACCTTAGTTGCCTTACCTAGGTTATCAAGGAGTATTTGCAGAGATTATTCTGCAGGTGTCATGGCCAGGTAGGGGTCGGACAACACAGTCTCTATATGCATTGAAGTTGAGGGCCACTATAATTGGTTACGAACCTCTGCTTGTTGTGTATGGGAGTCTCAAGCCTCTCCTAGGTGAGACATACCTTCTTCATTCGAGAGATCACATATCCTACCCTTGGTTTTCTTGTGATTTGGATTTACATTTTTAGGTTTATGCTCTGTGCACACTAGTTTGCTTAGGGTTGCTTAATTAGATTGAGTCTTTTATTTTTATTGAGTCGTTGTGGATTCGGGTGAGACACCTTGTTGTTCTCATTGTTTAGAAGGATTTCCTCCTTCCACGTCTCCTCCCCATTTGGGAGAGGGAACCAGACAGTCTAAGCAGACTACTTATCACTTTGATTCACACACCATGGGAGACCATGATGATGAGATTCCAGAGATGTCCTCTCCACCTCACAAGGTTGGGGAGGATGATCCTACTACCACATATGATCCACCATACGAGCATCCTTCACAGGATGCTTATGATCCCTCATTCACAAGTCGCCGGTATTGGCTTCCGGGCGACGAGAATCACTATGAACCCACAAGCACTACTAATGTTAGATATGGCATGCCTGATATCCCCGAGTCTGATCTGGCATATCATGTCGAGTCGGAAGTTGACCCTGGCACTACGCCTGGGGGCACTTCCATTCCTTTCCATGCGGAGAGGTTTGGGGGCACTAGTCACATTGCACCTTCCATCCCTGTGGTGGAGGCATCTTCACATGCTCATCCTAGTCCTAGTGTTAGTAACCCTATTCGGATACCAAAATCGAGATGTGTGAACATTGGGAACACCACTTACATTTTTTCACATGTCCCATCATCTTCGAACCCCATTCCTTTGAATGCTTTTTTAACAACCCATCCTCCCCCTAATTCGCGTGGGCCTTCAAGCCGAAATGTCTCTACTAGCCATGTTTGTTTTGCGACTGCTAACACGGTAGTATCACAAAGCCAAGTGCCTCCTGTTGTGTCAGCAGGTCATGTACCTGTTTCTGGATTGTCTCATGGTCCAACTCATGGATCTCCCCATATACCTAATTATGGACCATCTCATGGAACACCTTATGGAGCTTCCCATGGACATTCTTATTGACCACAATATGGACAAAAATATCAACCGTATGGGTACGGGTATCAACAACCTGCTTACTCTTCTAATTATGGCTTTGTAGCAACTCATAATCAATGTACTCCACATCACAATGCTTCCATGCAGCCCTTCATGGGTCAAATGGGAGAAGGTTATTATGGCCATGGCCATGGTATTTATAGCAATCAACCTTACAGGAATCAACACTACTAGGGAGCGTGGCATTGACCGAATCAACCTAGACTCCCTTTCCTTGTGACTTTGAACTGACCTGATTTGTTGAGATTGATGAATGATTTTGTGTCTCATAATCTGGCATGACTGGCAATCCTTACCAAGCTTCCTTCGGACATTTCCAAGTTCGAAGGTAAGGCTATTGAAGATCCTGGTGAGCATGTCACCACTTTCCACCACTCTTCCAATTCCTTACACGATGATTCCATCTGTTTAAGGCTATTTCAACGCACCCTCACAGGTCCTGCGGTGAAATGGTATATAGAGTTACCAGGGGGGCTTATGTTACATTTGATTACCTTGCCATGACTTTCCTTAATCATTTCCAGTTACCCGTATGTTACCACGTCGATACCAAACTCTTGGCGACCTTCCTGCAAGACAAAGCCACACACATTTCAGATCATATTCAAGAGTGGCGTAGATGGAAATGATTGATTAAAGCCTTTATACCACCATAGTTTCTTCTTGAGTGGTTCCTCAAGTCATTGTTACCTTACATCGCGAAGGATGTTTCTACATCCATGTTACGGAGAGAAATTCCTATGGCTTGGGGTACCACAACAGACAGACTTGACTCCAAAAATCAATCTTTCCCAATATGCAATAGAAATAAAACGTCTAACACTAAAGGATCAGACCTCGTACCTTATTCCGGATGGTTGAAGTAGATCCCCGTTGAACTTTCCAATCTTCAGCTTGAATTGATATAATACTTCCTCAACAACAAGTAAACAATACAAGCATACTATATATCATGGTGTTAGATCTATTCTAACATATATATATATCATCAATAATGTAAAAACATTTGACATATTCCAATGGATACAACATTAATCAAATACACATCATTGGACAGGAAAAGATAGTTCTTATTAATATAAATCAGAGATTACAAGATAGATACAACCTCTGACGGTACGTCTGCAAATCGAAGAAAATGAATCCCCCACTTGGGCCTCCACCACCTCAATCCTCCATCTCTCGATAGCAAGCTTACTAGCAAAAGGCAAGCTTGGGAAGAACACAACAGTGCTCCAAGGGACAAATGGATGCAGACTCGAGTATAAATTCCAGCAGCAATGGACTATAGTTTCTTTGCTTCAATCTCTCTATATGCCTTCAATGTACCAAGGGGTTCCTTATATAGCTTCACAAGGGATAATGAAGGGTCGAATCCAAGCAATCTCAAGGCATATGGAAGGCCAGGAGTCGAATGAGTCGGATCCAAGTCAAGGAAAACTCCAAAAGGATTTAGACTATGCACACATCCTGATGTACGCGGTTATCGGGGACAGATCCGCGTATGTACGCGGTTATCGGGTAAAAATACGTGTATATCATTTTTCATATAGTTTTAGGGATGATCAAGGTAACATCAAAGGATAAAATGTGGTCCATGGGGTCTAAAGAGTCTGCAGCGGGACAGGGGAAGGCCATACAAAGTGTGATTCACCTAGAGTGGTGAAATCCGCTATAACAGATGCCCCCTAATGTGTGAGGTCAGAGGGGTCATACGATGGCCAAAATACATTATAAGTCCATCCCAGAAGTGGAGTGATGAAGGTACCCAAATGGAAGACCAAATCAGCATAGTACAATAATACAACTCTGCATATAACTGCAAGTACATATAGCAGTCCTGGATACATAAGAGTACAATGGCCATGAATAGGCATAATACATGATATCACATATGTGGTCATCGCCATGTACAATATACATAGATCAGAATCTCCATGATGAAGATATACAAAGGACCATGATTTCCAAAATGGCTGAAGATATACAATAGATCAAGATCTCCATAATGGCTGGAAATGTCTGACATATACTGGTATCAAGTCACGAGAGCTGAAATCTCATGAACACTGGCACGATCAAGGAGGTAGCATATAAGAGATGCCACAAGTCTGGAAAGTCTTCTACACAAACCGCTACGAGTACATGTCCTACTATGCGAATAGAGGTGTCGAGGTCGAACATAGTAGTCCATCATCTGATTACCAGTCATTGATGTATATCGTTAACAGACGCGAGATTACCCACCGATAATGAAAATGGGAATCAAGGTACTAGAGTGCAAACTAACAAGTGTGAATAGATGTGTTGAGGTCGAACACTTGAGAGGATCCATCGATCAGGGGACATTGATGTATTCCCAAGAAACTGTCGATGGCGAGAGAACCTGCCACTGATGACTGCAAGTCTCAAGGCACTCAAAAGGACTCTAGATTCCAATCCCAGAATAGATGATATGAAGTCGATGGGATGAAATTTGCTGGAAGGAGGGCATTAAGGCATCCCCCATCATCCAACACGAGGTACTCAGCAAAGCTGTCTAATGTGGAAGGACTCGATCATAAGGTGCACGAACCAGTAACTGTACCGGGAATGGCCGACATGCAAAGTCAAGATAACTGAGGAATGGCCGAAACAGGTTTCAACTTCCCTCGAACAAGAGCATAACGGTGTATGGTGACTGAATGAAGGCAACATAGACTCGATATACAAACTGGGACATCTCTATGACACAGGAGGCATCAACAGAGGCTCCATAGGGACTGGAAGCTTAACCAGTCGGTGGAGATAAACTCAGATAAACGAGTACAGCTCCTAACGTCAAACTATAACCCAACCAATGGATGTGATATACAGTGCTCTGTTCGAAGGCGACACGACTCGACAGCTGCCTAAGATAACATCTTTCCTTGTCCGGCTTTTTGGTTTTTTTATTTTTTTGGACTTTTTCAGTTATTTGAAAAGCTTGAAAAAAGAATAAACTAGCTTTATAGTTACAAACTAGGAGGAGACGAGTGTCATCAAGGCAAACAAACTAGTTCCAAGCAGTGGAACATACCTATGCTCAATGTAAGGATACATGTGTAGGATGTCGACACTCGGGGGAAAATCCCCTCCCAGTAAAAAGGGAAATCAAGCTGCAAAGGATATAAAAATGGCTTTGCATGGCTAGACATGGGACAAGCTCGGGCTATATGGCTGAAACGCAATGTCAAGAGAGCCGGCATAAAGCTCAATAAGGCAGGCAAAGCTCATGATAATGCATTCACAACTTGATACAAGGGGAGTCCTGAGGGAAATAGGCCAGCATAAGATTCAAGAGGAGTATGAAGCTCTTGCTCAAGGACATGGCGAGACTAAAAGGGACTCCCGGACCTAAGAGAGGACTCACAGCATGGGTACCAAATGCAAAAGGGAGCTAACTAGGGCACCCATGTATATGAAAGCTCTACCATTCACATAGTACCACTTCTAACAGCAGCATGAAGGTTCCGTGATACCATGGAATGGGTTCGTACCTAAGGTTAAGATGGAATGGTCATAAGGCAATGCATAAGTGCAAGCAGATGTGAAATCCTAACCTATATGCCAGTTCATACATAATACCTGTGATAGGCATGAACGTGTCGAAACCTCAGAGAGAGTGTACAAAAAATGGACCCTACATGACAACCATATTAGTCCAAAACAACCCAAAATAGTCAATAAAGAATCCAAACTATAGGGAATAGGGAGGAATGATCATGACAACAACACCCAAAGGAAACAATACAGTGAACAATGGGACATAAAAAGGAATGTAAAGTGTACAACCAATGTTCACACATCCACCACCACCCCCATGAGGGTGACCACCAGTGTGAAGACCAAGCTAAGGGAAAATATCCTCCACAAGTAGAGGATGGAATATGACCATTCCCAAACCTATGAGCAAGGTAAGGGGTTGTGATGCCCCCAATTCTAACGCCAGGATCCGTACTATGACCAAGATGGGTGATAGGATACCAGGCATGCCGAAAATAAAAGGACCTGAACTCAAGATAGCATAAATATACTCAAGTAACATCGATCCCAAAGGCTAACTAGCGCACAAAGAGCACACTCCTAAGAAAATCTACAGCTAAAATACAAGAAAACCAAGGGGAGGATACGTGAGCTCCCGAATGCAGTAGGTATGTCTCGCCTGGGAGAGGATCGAAACTCCCATACACTACAAGCGGAGGTACGTAACCAATTATAGTGGGCCTCAGCTTCAACGCATAAAGCGATTGTGTTGTCCGACCCCAACCTGGCTGGGACACATGCAGAATAACCTCTACAAGTACCCCCTTGATATCCTAGGTAAGGTCACTAAGGTCACCTCAATATAATCAAAGCTCAGGCGGACAGTCGCAGGAGGGATTGACCGTATGGGTAGGGTAGCAAAGCCTGAAACTCTCGAAAGAGCCCCCCGATACGAATACAATCCTGGAAATATCTCCGGTGCTACTCAGTTATGACTAGGGGTCATCCTAATCGATAACCGCTCACACTGCCTTGTGCTTAACTCCCGTTTGAGAGGAGGATCCTGAGAACGATGGTTATACCAAGGATTTCACACACTCCCTGGACAGACACCTAGTTGTTGTCGTTTAGTGATCTTGGAGAATTAACTTACAATGAACTATTCCAAGATCCTAAAACCTAAGCTTGTTGGTGCACCCTAGAAAAGAAAAGAGTGTAATTCATTTTAATTAGCGTTGATTTTAATTGGCTGTAATTACTCAAAGGGAAATGGCTGTGCAACTAATGACATTATGACTCAGCAATGAAATAAATATGCACACCATAACAAACAATGCTAAGTGCAATAATTGTCAAATGAAAAATAGGGTATGCCACTACATGAGATGCATAAATATATATTCTTTTCCAAATGCCAATGCAATCCTTCCTATATGAAAGCCTAAAAACAACTCTCATCCAAGCAATCCAATGCAAGTACCTCCTCAAATCCATATCTAAGATGCAACTAAGAGTGCAACTACTTTGTATTTTTCAATATACAAGAATGAAAAATGCAATAAAAGTCATCTAAAACTCTCAGTCTCTGCAGCAAGTATAAAAGACAAGCCTAGCAAGACACCAAGACAAAAAGAGTAATGCACTAATGGCAAAACAAAAAGGAAAAATGACTAAAACTACTTTCAAAGAAAAATCAATGAAAAAGCGGTCTCTGGTCACAAAAGAAGCATCCAATAGACAACATCAGACCCAAGGAAGACCCAACCACATTCACAACCCACCCAACAACTTCCCACAACATCAAACTCACCAAAAGGGAGGATGTACGTGACTGTTTAAAGAACAGCTGCGTATATACGTGACTTTTGGCCAAAAACCTGAGTGTATACACGGATTTTGGCCAAAAACTTGCGTGTATATGCGACTTTTGGCCAAAAACCCACGTGTATACGCGACTTTTGGCCAAAAACCTGCGTATACAGAGAGGCAGTGGTAAAAAGCAGGCCAAGGGTCAAAAAAATAAAGGGGAGTGTCAATGGATGAACATACAATAAAATGCAACCCAGAAACAAGGAGAAACAAAGAGCAAGTCAATAATATCAAGCCCATTGTGCCCGCAAACCCCCAAATAAAAACAAGGGACATCCCCAGCGGAGTCGCCAATTCTGTTACGGAGAGAAATTCCTATGGCTTGGGGTACCACAACAGACAGACTTGACTCCAAAAATCAATCTTTCCCAATATGCAATAGAAATAAAACGTCTAACACTAAAGGATCAGACCTCGTACCTTATTCCGGACGGTTGAAGTAGATCCCCGTTGAGCTTTCCAATCTTCAGCTTGAATTGATATAATACTTACTCAACAACAAGTAAACAATACAAGCATACTATATATCATGGTGTTAGATCTATTCTAGCATATATATATATATCATCAATAATGTAAAATCATTTGACATATTCCAATGGATACAACATTAATCAAATAAACATCATTGGATAGGAAAAGATAGTTCTTATTAATATAAATCAGAGATTACAAGATATATACAACCTCTGACGGCACGTCTGCGAATCGGAGAAACTGAATCCCCCACTTGGGCCTCCACCACCTCAATCCTCCATCTCTCGATAGCAAGCTTACTAGTAAAAGGCAAGCTTGGGAAGAACACAACAGTGCTCCAAGGGACAAAGGGATGCAGACTCAAGTATAAATTCCGGCAGCAATGGACTATAGTTTCTTTGCTTCAATCTTTCTATATGCCTTCAATGTACCAAGGGGTTCCTTATATATCTTCAGAAGGGATAATGAAGGGTCGAATCTGAGCGATCTCAAGGCATATGGAAGGCCAGGAGTCGAATGAGTCGAATCCAAGTCAAGGAAAACTCCAAAAGGATTTGGACTATGCACACATCCCGATGTACGCGGTTATCGTGGACAGATCTGTGTATGTACACGGTTATCGGGTAAAAATCCATGTATATCATTTTTCATATAGTTTTAGGGATGATCAAGGTAACATCAAAGGATAAAATGTGGTCCATGGGGTCTAAAGAGTCTGCAGCGGGACAGTGGAAGGCCATACAAAGTGTGATTCACCTAGAGTGGTGAAATCCGCTATAACAATCTGGATTTCAAAACGAGGACCAAGCTATCTTTAGGGCTCAAGAGTTGGATTTGATCTATGTTCAATCCGAACTTTTGTATGAGATTATCCCGAATGCTCCAAGATCCAATTTTGATTCCAAGATCAAACCTAGGCCACATGCTGATGGTATTGTTGGTTCCACAAGTACCAAAACTGTGGACTCGGTAACGAAACAAGTGAGCTAGTTATTAATTAACCAGCATACGTCGGGACATGCTATGGCTTCGTCTCAACCTACCCAATCGATGAGTGTACTCTCCATGCAAACGTCGAACCCGAAAGGCAACCAGTAGCCTGGAAGGAATAAGAAAAAAAGAAAAAATAATTGTAAGGGTGGGAATAAAAACAAAA
The DNA here is from genome assembly GCA_001517045.1 of Pseudotsuga menziesii. Classification (NCBI taxonomy): domain Eukaryota; kingdom Viridiplantae; phylum Streptophyta; class Pinopsida; order Pinales; family Pinaceae; genus Pseudotsuga; species Pseudotsuga menziesii. The sequence goes on from LPNX010022411.1 coordinate 183,864, forward strand.
ATGATAATAATAATGACAAGAACACAAATAATGCTGGGGGGGACAAGCAGCCTAAACGTAAGGTGAAGTTTCCTTGTAAGTTGTGTAAGGACGATCACCTCACTCACTTGTGCCCTTGTATGGAGGATACATTGAAGTTCTTAACACAGGGCCCAGCTATGTTTACTAATCCTTTGCCTAATAATAAAAATATGAACTCGAGGAACATTGATCCTGGTTGTGCATCTGGTGGAACTCAAAACCCACCGGAGGCCACTAGTGGTCACAGTTGCATCAACATGGTGAGAGATGCGAAAGTTGTGACACATGCAAAAGATTATCGTTTGTCACAACCAGACCTTGGGAAAGAGCCTTCTCCACCCGAGAGCCCTTTGCAAATTAATAAGCCTGAAGCTCCACCTCGCATTCCTAAGGGAGTACTGAAGCGTTCGTGGCACAATCCTAATGCCCGAGCCGCCCAGAACTATTTAGTTGTTGAGGATTTGGGCCAGAGTCCTTGTGCAATGTCCGTATTAGAATTTCTTTAGACTTGTCCTCCGCATAGGAAATCCTTGTTTTCTGCTCTTGGGGTTAGTGATGATAGCTCTTCTTCCATTATCAAATTTGAAACCAAGGGAGTATAGCCTCACTTGCCTTACTACGTGTCTCTTTTGATTCATGTAGAGTGTCTTGACAACACCATCATGCGTATTGTCATTGATGAAGGCAATGCTGCTTCCATGATGTCTTTGTCTTGTTGGAAGGGCTTAGTTTCTCCCACGTTGTCTCAATCTGCCAACATGTTGACAGCTTTCGATGGTATATCATTTCGGCCACATGGTATACTTCCTTCTCTAGAGGTCCAATTGGGATGAAAGACCATCGCGATTGAGGTCGAGGTGGTTGATGCACCCCTTGACTGCTGGGTAGGAATTGGATGTACAGTATGCAAGCCATAGATTCTTCCCTATTTCGAGTGGTATGATTTCTGTTTAATGGGAAGATTATTACTATTGATCAAAATTCATTCCATAATCTGAGTGTCAATGCATCATTGGGAGCCTCTATCCCGATTATCGATCATTCTCAGCCAGCAACTGAGAATGTGGGTGTGGGTATGTATCCTTCTCTTATGGGAACCTTTAGTTGTCCTGTGCCTATTCTTATGATTGGGTCTAGTCTTGCTGGGGCTTCATCCTTGTCAAATTTGGTATATTTTTGCACTACTCATATGGAAGATCCTTGGATTCTTCCTTCACTGAGTACTTCAAGAATGCCTTTCAAGATAGACGTGTCGTTGCCTGCAGCAATGGTGGCGTATCAAGTGAATCTTGATCATGTTGCAAAGCCTAGTCCTTCCTCTTCGAGGATGGAGGAGGAGGACCCTTATGTGCTGCCTGTATGGGCAGTAAAGTCATCCCACTCTCATGGATGCCTTGATGATTTTTTTCCATCAGATGAAGCTATTCTTGAGGCCATGTTTGGGGTTGAGCAACCTTGGGAAGAGTTGCACCATCGATCATATTTCCTTCCAAATCTTGATCGTTTGGAGTGTTATGACTTTAGGGAGATTCTTAGCGAGAAAATTGGAAGCCACGTGGTCCCATTAAGCTCTCCTGGGCAGATGGCTAGTGGGAACATGGATAGTTTGTCACCAACGATTCCTATCAATATTTCTCATGATCCTGGTAAGATTGAGAATGTCTACATTGGGGTGGGTTCTTCCCCCGATGAGATTAAAGAGTATACCGAGTTGTTTAAGGAGTTTCATGAAATTTTTTCTTAGTCATATGAAGAAATGCCATGTATAGACCCTCGTATTATCAAACATGAAATCAAGACCTATCCGGATGCAAAACCAGTTCAACAACATTTGCGTGTTGTGAATCCTAGAAAAGCACCTGCCATTAAAGTTGAGATAGAGAAACTGCTTAAAGTTGGTTTTATCTATCTTATTCCCTTGATGGAGTGGGTTTCAAATCTCGTTCCGGTGGATAAGAAGTAGGGAGTGATCCGAATATGCACTAATTCCCATGACTTAAATCTATCCTGTCCTGATGATAATTTTCTCACACTATTTATTGACCAAATTTTGAATGAGTGTGCGAGAAGTGAGGTATTTTTTTTTATGGATGGCTTTTCTGGATATAATCAGATACAAATTAAGCCCGAGGATCAACACAAGAACGCATTTATTTGTCCTTGGGGTACATTTGCATATCGAAAGATGCCCTTTGGCCTTAAAAACGCCGGAGCTACATTTCAGCGAGCCATGACCTTAATTTTTCACGATCTTAAAATGATTATTGAAGTATATTTGGATGATCTCACTGCTCACTCTCATTTGAGAGTGCGTCATCTTTATCATTTGAGATTAGTGTTCGAAAGATGCCGTCATTATCAAGTTCTTTTAAATCCTGATAAGTGAATCTTTTGTGTGATAGTTGGTCATTTACTAGGATTCATCGTATCCAAGGAGGGTATTAGAGTCTATCCCTTGAAGGTTGAGGCAATACTTCAATTGTCTCCCCCGCGTAATATTTGACACCTTCAATGTTTACAATGTATGGTGAACTTCTTGTGAAGGTTCATGGTTAATTTTTCCAACTTGACTAAAGGCTTTATGCGTCTATTGAAGGAAACCCCTTTTTACTGGGATGAGTGAGCCCAGGATTCTTTCGATGCTCTTAAGCAAGCCTTACCAATGGCCCCCGTGCTTAGTCCACCAGACTATAGCTGTGACTTCTTGATTTATGTGGCCACATCTCAGGAGACGGTTGGTATAGTTTTGGTTCAAGAGGATGAGGAGATCCATGAGAATGTCATATATTATTTGAGCTGAAACCTTATTGATGTGGAACTTCGCTACTTCCATGTGGAGAAGCTATCCTTAGCCACCATTCATGCGGTTCAGCGTTTGAGACGTTACATTCTCCTTCGCCAAACTTTGGTCGTAGCTCATATCAATCTGTTTCAGTTCGTCCTCACTAGAAGGATGATTTGGCAAAAATATAATAAATGGATTGTGATTTTGCAAGAGTTTGATCTCGAATTTGTTTCGGCGAAATCGAAGAAATCGTTAATCTTTACGGAGCTCATATCAGATTTTCCAAACTGGGAGGAAAAGGAGGTTTATGAGGATTCTTTTGTCGATGAGCATATATTCCTCATCTCAACTGTGGATCCTTGGTATGGGGATATTATCATGTATTTGTAAACATTGAAGGTCCCTACTCACCTCTCACGGGATGAGTGACGACGATTACGTGACGTAGCAAAGAACTACCTCATAGTGGATGACACTTTGTACCGCCATGGGGTAGATTCCATTTTACGTTGTTGTTTAACCCATGATGAGGATGAGGTTGTGCTTAATGATTTCCACAGAGGGGCGTGTGGTGGTTATTTATCTGGGCTTTCTACATCCCAAAAAATCTTAAGAGTGAGCTATTTTTGGTAGTCTATCTTCAAAGATTGCGTTAATGCGGTCAAGAAGTGCCACCCTTTCCAGGTGTTTGTACGTAATATGCACTCATGTCTAGCCCTGTTACATCCTATTATCACTGCTGGTCCCTTCATAAAGTGGGGGCTTGATTTTATGGATTGCAACCCAGCCTCTGTTGGGGGGAACCATCATATTATTGTGGCTGTTGATTACTTCACAAAATGGGCAGAGGATATGCCCACATTTAAATCCAACGGTCAGACAGTCATGCATTTCATTTTCAACTAGATTATCACCCGATTCGGCATTCCAAAAGAGCTTGTCACTGACCATGGTAGGCACTTTTAGAACAAAATGATGGAAGAGTTGGCTTTTAAGTTAGGGCATAAGCAAGAGCACTCCTCTTCTTATTACCCTCAAGCGAATTGACAGGTTGAAGCAATGAATAAGTCACTTAAGTCTATTCTCCAATGAACCATTACACAAAGAAAGAATAATTAGCATATCATGTTGTATCCTGCTTTGTGGGCCTATAGAACCGCGGTTAAGACTACCACTGGCTTTTCTCCCTATCATCTTGTGCATGGGGTGGAGCTAGTATTACCAGTTGAATGTGAAATCCCTTCTCTGAAGCTAGTTGTGGAGCTCTTACCACACACTTCCACATTGGAAGAGCGTTTGGTCCACTTAGAGCAGCTTGATGAGCAGCGCTGAGATGCCTTGGTCGCTCTAGAGGTTAACAAGCATCGCGTTAAGATCCAATATGATAAGTTTGTCCATCCAAAGAAGTTTAGTGAAGGTGACTTGGTCCTTTTGTGGGATCAATCTAAAGAACCCTTGGGGGCAGGAAAATTTAATCCCATGTGGCATGGTCCTTACATGGTTAAATGTGTCTTAGAGAAAGGCACCTATGATTCGGTTGATTATGAAGGGACAACCTTGGAGGAGCCTAGAAATGGGCTCTATCTCAAAAAATATTATGCATGATCTTCAGCCAGGGCGGATTTTTGTATATTATTGTACAATTTTTCATTGCATAGTTAGGGTTTCTTATGGTGATCGGGTTTGTTGATTAGCTTTCATTTCTTATGGCAGATGTCGATGGAATCTTCCATTTACATAGGATCCGCTGATGGTGCTATCCGCCAAACTCAAAACTCAGCTTCAGCCTCTTGAGTGAGCTATACTCCTATGGGTCAAGTATTTGCTTCAGGAGGCGTATGTTTACGGCCTTCCTCAAAAAATGTTGTTGAATATAGTGTCAACATTGAGTTATTGAGTGATGCCATTTCACATGGTGTTAATTCTCTTGAGGTATGTCTTGATTCACAATTAGTGGTTTCACAACTTAATGGCTTCTATTGTATTAGGGATTCGACATTGTTACGAAGATTCTTACGTGATAGATTGCTAGAACGACAATTTGAGAGTATAGCATACATTCATGTTCCAAGAATTTTTAATCAAGTTGCTGACTATGCTAACTATGTGTTAGATTGGCATTTGTTTCACAAACCATAAGCATATCAAAAACACATTTTACACACATGTAAATAAAATAAAAATTGATCATCATAAAATTTTTTCATTAAATTCAAAAAGTGACGTCATAATACATAAGTGTCATATACAAAATTGGGGCTTCCGAGCCACCAAAACATACTACATGGTCATACAAAACATATACACCTAGGTCTCTAAGCCTGAGGTGGAGGAGGGTGCTGATCATGATAGCACACTATGGCTCTAGCTAGTAGGTGAAATAGTCGAACCCATGCTCGTGGTACTCCCACCACCTAGTGCTACATGGCCTCAGGAAAGTCCTTGAATTGCGCCATGGGTACTCTATGTGTCAAATGAACAAAGTTCGTGTGGATGCTTTGGAGCGTCCGCTCCGGATCCGCACCCATAATATCATCACCTCTTCCCCTTCATCGATGACGAGGAAATCCATTTGGTCGTCATGGTCCTACATCTGCATATACATGACAGATGGTCACTATGTGTCGTCACACCAAAAACATGTCTTTTGAGTTCATATATCAAAAAACACAAAAAAAATCAAATAATTCAAAAAATAAAAGTGGGTTTGGGATTCTTTACCTACGTCTCCATAAGCCGCTCCTGGTGGTAGGGGCATATATGGGTCTCCACGAAAGTTTATCCCTGCATAGGGGTAGTCGTCTATGGCGACGATCTGTCTCCACCACCATGAAAAGAACTCTATTGGGTAGGGGTTAGCCACCCTTACACCTCCCAGTATGCACATGACATTATCCCAACATCATTGGGATAGATCCTGGACTCCATTTGGAGCAATGTCTACTCTAGGGCTTAGCCCTGGCACCCACTCAAAGAAAAATGTGCTCAGTATGCTGCCAAACCCAAAGTTTCGCACTCTACCCATCTTGCAGTCACTGAGTTGTTGTTTCATGTTTCTCACCAGTGTAGTACTCCAGTCATATACTGAAAGTCACATACACTCTACCGCATAGAACTTCATTGGTCGTGAGGCCTAGTGGAGTGAAGCCAAACCTGCAATCCTGCCTAATGCCAAAAGTATGGCTTTCAGCCCTAGAATATGAATAGCGTTTGTTGAGATTTTTCCTCCCAACCTTCTCTGTATCCGGAAAGCAGTACACAACTATGTGATGATCTATGGTCATCCCACCTCCTGGCCCATGGGATCGGAGGTTCACCACCTCCCCTCATCGGGACAAAATTGTGATGAAATATATGTCCTCAACCTCAATGTTGAGAGACATCCCATCTATCTGAAATGTTTCAGACTCTCGATCCCAATAGTCTACCAGCAGCTGGAGTAGTCTTGGTTGGCCCTTAGGCTGCCAAGACACCAAAACTTGTATAATCCACATGCTCATAATGCTTGTTGAGCCATGAGATCATCTTGAACAACTTTCTCAACATAACCATGTTCTCTCTCTCTCTCCACTCCAGTACAATCCTGCACAAAAAACCAATTTTTTGATAATGATTTGCCCATTAAATCCTTGTTTGCGGCTGCATATGTACGTAGGTTTCGGTGCAGTGTACGCGTATGGTGAGCCCTATACACGAAAAAAATCCCAATTTCCACATGGGCCGAAACACCCAAGTTGGGATGGCTCAAAAAGTTAAATTGACCATGAAAATTTAAAATTTTTGCATCAAAATGAAAGAGAGGGGCATGAGATTCTACCTGGATCAAATGTGGAGGGATTCCACTGGACGATGCTCCCAGAATTTGCTTCGGAAGTTCTGAGCTCAAATGCACTATGTTGGGTAAAAAATTCAAATGGTATGAAAATTTTTAAATTTTTCACTATTTATAGAAAAAATTTGAAAATTTTACCCACTTTCTATAGTTTTGACCGTTTCTGACTATTTTGGACCGTTTGAACTAATTTGATGTTGTAGGAGCCTGTTTTGAGTGCGTTTTAACCGTGGATTTGACCCGTTCGTTCCTATTTTAGGTATTATGTCTAAACTAGAATTTAGGTTAGGTTTCACATCCGTTTGCACTTTGCGTAACCTTATGATCGTTTCATCTTAACCTTAGGTACGAACCCATTCCATCTTGTCACGGAACCTTCTTGCTGCTTTTAGAAGTGACATGTTGTGAATGGCAGAGCTTTTCCATTCATAGGTACCCTAGTTAGATCATGTTTTGCATTTGGTGCCCATGCTGACATTTCTCCTTTAGGGTGTGGGAGTCATTTGTATAGTATCGCCATGACTTTGAGCAAGAGCTCCATACTCCTATTGAACTTTATGCTAGCCATTTCCCCAGGACTCCCTTGTATATGTCAAGTTGTAATTGCATTATCATGAGTTTTGCTTTCCTTATTGAGCCTTACACTGGCTTCCCTGACTTTGATTATCAACCATATAGCCCGACCTTGTCTCATGTCTAGACAAGCAAATCCTTTCTATATACCTTTTGTATCTTTAACCACTTATACTATGAAACGAGAACTATATACTATGAACGAGAACTCTACCCATAAAAACGATGATTTTTGCAAAAAAAACACCAAAAACACCCCCCAAATAGAAAAGTGTTGATACCAGTATACACGTTTTTTTTTTTTTAGGGTAAAAAATAGAACCATGGACTAAACATCCCATATTGTTGTTTAACAAAACTTTAAAATCAACCTTAAATTGGAAAAAAAGAAAAATTCTTGAAGAGATAAATTACAACTTTCTGGAAAATTGCATATTAAAGAAAAAACAAATTTCTCTGATAATTTCACCATTATAACCATATAGAAACTAAGTCACCTGACACGGGGACACGGGACACGAAGGACACGGGGATTCGAGTGTCCGACACGGGCACGGTGACCCCCGGAATCAGGACACGTAGGACACGTTATATATATATATATATATTTAAATATTATATATATTAAAAATATAGACATATAGATCCAAATTTTTACAAATATTCAATAGAAATCAAAATCAATGCACATTTATCCTCTTATCCATAATACTCAAATGTCCCATGGCAAAGGACCCTTCAGAGTCACATAATACTCAAATGTCCAATGGATATTGTAGTATATGATGCATCTCAAAACGAAATGCTCCTCAAAAGCCACCTCCTGCAGATGGGATAACTGACATATCCTCTTCACCTGTTCAATACAATGATAAAATTTGACCTGATGTTGGTGAGAGCAAACCCTGAGATGGCTAAATGGAAACTTGAGACCATATGGCCAATGATACTATGTGTAATCGGGGTGGACAATGGGCCCATCCCCGCACTGCAAAAGGTGTTCCAAGTAGAAGGCCACCTTAGAGAGCAAAAGGCAGATGTTATTCTACTATATGAATGAAAGATTAGTGGTTTTGTTCATATAGTTTTTGCCAAATAATAAGAGGCTCTTTGTGGTAAGTCAACTTTATTTGCAACTCAAGTTAACATTGTCTTCTATAGATGTAAGAAAGGACTGAAGCATTTCTTTGCTCTCTGTGAGAGAAAACAACTGTTTTTCTTTCCATTACTTAGTTTCTTTGCCTTTTCTTTGCTTCTAGTGATCAATTGTACTTTATAGTAGACTAGTGATGCATTAGCTTGATTACATGCCAATTAACTTGTTTATGCATTTTTTCTTGTTTTAGCTGTGAACACTAGTTTGTTGACAATGATAGCTGTGGCTGATTAGTGTACTTAATGAGTTTTTATTATTGCTATCACTTCTTTCTGCAGTAATCTTTCTTAATATTTTACTGTCTAATATTTTGAAGGTTTATGGAGCATTGAGATTGTCTGTGAAAATATTGCTAATGTGGAACTCCAAGCTACAAATAGATGGCAAAGGACCCTTCAGTGCACATTTAACATTAGTAATTACACATTTAAATACTTCAAATCTTCTTCACCTGCACACCAAACACACTTTGGAACCCTCTCCACACTTGCAAATGATAAAAAGAAAGTGAAATTTTTTATTTAAAGCAATTCTGGGCATTTTTTTAGTGGAAAAAGTGTCCTGTTTTTTGGACACGCACTGACAGTCCTCGGACACGCGTGTCTGAAAACAGGACACGCTCGGACACGCGTGTCCGAAAACAGGACACGCTGCAAAGACGTGTCGGACACGTTTTTTCAACGTGTCCGTGTCCGACACGCGGACACGGGACACGCAGGCCCTTTTGGACGAATCCGGTTTCATAGTATAGAAACAAAGAAATTATGATGTGATTCATAATGAGATGATATATTAGACCATACAAGAACAAATGGTTCATATAAATATTCAAAAACTCCTCTAGAGTTTCAATTACAAAAATCATACTAGTAAAAAGCATCTAACTGCCTCTTCAAATTCATCCATGGATTATGACACCCCATCATCAAAAACTCTTGTAGAGTTTCAATTAAAAAAATCATGCTAATAAAAAGCATCTACACTGCTTCTTCAAATTCATCCATGGATTCTGACACCCCATCAGAATCTACATTTTCTGCAGATGAAGGACTTGATGAAGATGTAGATGACCCATACTCTTCTCTATTATCAATGGGCGCACCATCTGAGTCTACATCTATGCCCATCATTTCAGATGTCATATTCCTTCGGGATCTACGGTTTGGTTTAACAAACTCCCATCTTGCAACTTCTGGCTGTGGCAGCAACCTCTTGATAATCTCTATAGTCTTGGAGCGGAGAGTGTCTTTCTTTGTCAACTTGAAATCATAAACAAGTATATCAACTTCCTCTAATTTCAACTACTTGAATCTACTGCTGGGCTATGCTCAGAGACTGGGCTTTGCACAAAGACACTTACCTTGGTTGGGCTCTTCTAATCGTTTCCACTTGGACTCGCATAGATGAGACGTTATATATATGAGCTCGCATATATACTTGGCTCCCCCTAATTCCACTAGCTCTACTACTGTGATAAACAGGTTTAAAGCACATATCGGAGTCCTGGCCTATTATATAATTTTACTGAACGATTTCTTGTCTTGTCTCCGTCGCTTGGGCGCCAAAGGGCGGCCCTCGATGCTCGGCATCGAGGGCCGCCGTGAGGGCCGCCCTTTGGCGCCCAAGCGACGGACCTTGAACCGGTAATCCTGGCATCGAGGGCGGCCGTGAGGGCCGCCCTTTGGCGCCCAAGCGGCGGACCTTGAACCGGTAATCGCATCCCATTCATTGGCACTTACAAAAACTTTGCCCTCGTCTGCAGCCTTCAGGGAAAAAGATAACTTCTGCAATGGCTCTTTCATGGCAGGAACCCCAAACCCAATTACAGGAATAACAGTGCTTGAGCTCTTCGAGATCGCAACGGATGCAAAAACAACGAGCCATGCGCCAAGGCTGTGACCCGGAGAAGTAATCGACGGTGGAGTACGTGAAAATGGAGCATTGGGGCGACAAAGATTCAAACTCCAGACTTTCCCAGAGGGGCATGTCTGGGTAGCGATCCGCCAGGTCGTCTTTCTTGTCTTTCTGGTGAGATGCGTTGTAGGCTAGAGCATTGAATCAATAACAACTTTTCTAACCCCCTCAAATTGGAAACATAATGTGGTAACTTTGCTAAGACCAACTTCCTATGGTAGTTGTTCCATGACCACATAAGAAAATCCAGCATAAGGAAACGTTGTGTGAAGAACCGTGAAGAAAATCTAGCATAAGGAAATTGCTTCTAGGAACCCTATCATTGACTGAGATAATCGTTGTTACATAAATTGTGAAGAGCTGTCCAAAAAATCAAATTCGAAATCGGCATCCGCATGAGAAAAGACCTAAGAGAAATTTTTGAAAGAGGAACGCTTCCAAACCACTGTGCAAAAGAGAAGACCGTCATTTTTAAAAGAATCTGTCGTTGAATATATACACTTAACCCAGAAGGGTGGGGTGAGATTGTTGTAGGTCGATTAAAACAAGTGTAAACTTTGGTCTAAGTATCGTGAAAAATTACCTTGTATTTGCACGGAGAAATCCTGAAGCAAAAAAAGCAAATTAGCTAAAAATCCCACACGCTCAAGTAAAGCTAAATATTCTTAATGGAGTTGGTGAAAGTTTATTTTGTTGAAGACGTCACAATTACGTGAATTGCAAAAAGGAAATTCTTTATGATATCAAGTAAAGCTAAATATTCTTAATGGAGTTGGTGAAAGTTTATTTTGTCGAAGACGTCACAATTACACAATTACGTGGATTGCAAAATGGAAATTCTTTATGATATAAATGTTTTCATATTAAATGGGAGTTATCTAGGTGAACGTTTTATGGTGCACAAATTTATTTTAAAAAGTATGAATGAAATCCTTTAAGCCAAAATCCCACGTCAATGTTGAAATAAACCCCGTTGAAAACTAAATGCTTGCATGCCATTTTATTTGTGTTCTTCTTGAGTGCTTAATGGAGTGTTAGGCTTGTTGTAAGGTGACCTTGTAACAACATATGAGTGGCTCTCCTCTTAATTAAGTTGGACATATTTTCTGTAAACTAGTTTATAGGCTTCCTAATAAGGTAACATAAGTAACCAGAAATTTGAATTCTGAGGGTCGGTGGTGACCAACATCTTTTCTTTTAAAGAAAAAAATAGTGTTTAGCTGATAGCTTGGCATGTCATATTCATGTTCATGCCGGTAATAGAAGTCAGATAGTTTAGCAGGCTAAGGCAAAAAGGAAATTATTTATGATATAAATGTTTTCATATTAAATGGGAGATATCTAGGTGAATGTTTTATGGTGGACAAATTTATTTAGAAAAGCATGTTTCAAGTCATGAAAATCTTTAATTTTATAAAGAAGTTTTTGAAGGAAAATGTCTTGTTTTGAAGGAAAACGTCATGTTTCAAGTGCCGAAAATATTTAATTGAAAGGTGTTTTGAAGTTATAATAGTGTTTTTCATTAGTAAAATTTTATAAAGAGGTTTTGGAAATTTGTTTGGTTGAAAAAGGAATGGTTAAAAAGTTTTAAAAAGTGTGTTTTTGAAAA
>LPNX010022462.1:0-29224 GCA_001517045.1 Pseudotsuga menziesii
ATAGGAGTATAGTTGGGCAAGTAAGGTTTCTTGTTTTTCTTATATCTCATAGCATATATGTTAGAAGATCTAGATTATACATGTTTAATAAGTTTATTTGCATATAATTCTTGTCTCTTTTTCATATATATATCCAGATCTAATGAGGTTTCGTGCAAGATTGTGTGTTTAGCTTTCAGGTAGCAAGGATTGGACGAGCTGTGGATCTAGTTTGACTCCACTGTACATCCAAAAGCTTTGTGAAGACATTGCCCCTCTGTATTCCACTAACAAGTTTCCATTGCAGATCTGCTTCAGCAACAAGCACTTCTCTTCTTTTTTTCCTCCTTCAAAATCTTAAATTTTCTTCAAACTGGTTACTATTAAGGAATCTTATTGCTTAGATCTGTCTCATTGAGAAACTTACATATAGATCTAGCTAGTAAGATCCTCTCTTAAGTTTAGATCTCAGTTTTGTTTTGAATATAAAGTTATATTTCAAGAGATCTAGCTGAAATTATCCTCTTTTTGCAAGCATTTTAGTGAAAATTTGTAGCTTGCTTTTAAGGTAGTTTCCTTTGCTGTACTTTAAAGTTTCATATTCTGCAATAAAAGTGCAAATCTCATTGGCTGCCCAAACAGCAAGCCAAGATCCCAAGGAAAGCTCCTTGGTTCCTTTTGCAAAACTAGATTACCCCAACTTAACAAAATTTTATTTAAGTTTTTTTCGGTAACTAGTGTAGTGACCCAAAACACTTTCAAAGTGTGTTTGGGCACATTTGATTTTGATTGCTCGCTGTTTTTTAGCAGGTCTAACAAAAAAGAGAAGGAGACTTTGCCCAATTTCCGACTCTTGGACGAACCGGAGCTTCCCGGAAGCTTCCCCCACCACTGTGTTTTAATTCTAGCTTGTTGCAAGCCTTTGGATCCCAGATAACAAGGACCAAAGTGCATCAATTTTAATTTGCTGATATTGTAAATCGCTGCTAATAAAGAGAAAAGGTCCTTTCAAATAGGCTCTTTCGAGCCTATTCACCATCCCCCCTAGGGGGATCTGCGTCGATGTCAATTTTTTAATTTTTGTTCATCTCTTTTCAAACTAGCGTAGCTCTAATATGCAAGGTAGTATACTTTGATTTATTATCAATTTCATATTCAATATTTGAGATTTCAAAGTAATCTTAATACTTACCCCATGACTTCCTGATTGACCCGAAAGGGGAAAGAGATGCGTGGTAGGGCTAATTAGAAAACCGGAATTGTGTATCTGTGTTTTCCTTTTCACCATTTGTTTCTTCAGCTATTTTAAAATTAACCCCTCATTGATTCCCCGATTGAGATCCACTTGGATCGAAAGAGGTTCCTGGAGGGTTTTTTTTTTAACAAGAACACCCATCTCAAAATTTACTAAAATTGACAAGACTCCGGTGTGTATGCTCTGCACTTGGCTGCGGTTCGTCTGATCAATCAAGCTGTATTAAAAGCACTCGAATAACTAGAATAATTAGGATTCACTCTCCCAAATTGACAAACCATCAGGTGAAAATCCAACACTTAGATCAAACCATTACGGTGGCAAAATACCCAAAGGAAGCGGGAACTCCTGAAAAGTGACCTCGGGGCGCCAATCTCTGTCACACCCTAACGGGTGCGTTATGAACAATAGCCCCAGAGACTCCATTTAGCCCACATATTCCTTGCGGGTAGCCGTGAAGGTTTAGTTTTGGACATACTCCAAGTACTCTCGGGTATATCTAGAGTCCACCCCTTTGCCTAATTTTAATCAACTCATATTTCACATTAACTTAAAACGTACCAAGAGGCAATTGCAATACATTCACTCCAAGCACATGCAAGTACATTGATGTTCTTTTGACTCCATTTTAAGGCATTGGTTATTTTCTTGCTATATATATATATATATTGTGTCTCAGCATTGTGCTTTCGTGCGCTCATTTTGTATCTTGTCATCTATGGTTGTTTATGGTTAAATTTCAAACTCCTAGGTAACTCATTGAGTTTAACATCACCATACTAAGTAATTTAGCCTTAGTAACTTGATAGGGTCTACCCCCCTTGGCTTCGTTAGGAGTTGAGCCTAAATGGAGGAGTCAAGAACAAGGTGACAGCCTTGACTCGAGACTTGCCCCCAAGGACACACCGAGTGGCTTGAAGATTTCTGCCACGTGACCCAGGTGTGTAAAAGGCGGCAACACCTCAGAATTTTAAAGCTCTCCAGTCTTTCAATGGTCAGATCAATTTCATAAGGAGATTCATCCCAAATTTAGCAGAATTAATGAAGCCTCTACAAAAGTTGTTAAAGAAAGATGCTAAATTTGAGTGGATAGATGAAGGGAAAGATGCTTTCAAGTCTATCAAAGATGCCATATCCAGGTCCCCGGTCTTGATCAGTCCAGATTATTCCAAGGAATTTCAGATATTTTCCTTTGCCTCGGAGGACACCATTGCTGGTGTTTTGCTTCAAAAGAATAAGGAAGGACAAGAGCAACCTATAGCCTTTATGAGTAGAGCCTTGCAACATTTAGAGTTGAAGTATACCACCATGGAGAAACAGGCTTATGCCCTTGTCAAGTCCCTTAAACATTTCAAAACTTTTGTAGGTTACTCCAAAATCATTGGGTATGTACCCCATGCAGCTGTCTAGGAATCAGGGGTAAGTGGGTTTCAAAGATTCAAGAATATGATTTAGAGATAAAACCTATTCAGTTAATTAAGGGACAGGGTCTTGCAGAGATGTCGACCCAAGGAAATGAAAAGGCCTTAGGAATAATTTGCCAGAACAGTGATTCAGAACAAAGTGTATCAGACGAGCTTCAAAGATTAGAGCAACACCCTTGGTATACTGACATCATCTTTTTCCTCCATAACCTTACATGCCCTGATCACCTACTTGGCCATAAAAGAAGAGCATTAAGGTTAAAAGCAACTAAGTATTGTTTAACAAAAGATGGTTTGGGTTGGAGAAACCCCGATGGTTTAATACTTAGGTGTGTCGATGAACCTGAGTCCAAAAAACTCATGGTTGAGTTCCATTTAGGATTTTGTGGTGGACATTTTGCAGCAAGAACAACCGCCCATAAAATCCTTAGATTAGGCTACTATTGGCCAAACCTTTTTTCAGATGTGCACAAGTCCATCAGAGTTTGCCCCTAGTGTCAGTTGTCCACCGGAAAGCAACAAATGAAGGCCTTGCCCTTAAACCCAATAGTAGTCCAAGCCCCTTTCCAGTAGTGGGGGCTTGATTTCATCGGTAAGTTCAAAGATAACTCGAGCAATGGTTATTCTTGGATACTCACTGCCACTGATTATTTCACCAAATGGGTAGAGACGATACCCACCAAGAAGGCAATCGATTCTGTAGTCATGGATTTCTTAGAAGACAAGATTATCACAAGATTCGGTGTGCCAGCCAGAATCATCATAGATAATGGCTCATGCTTTGTTTCTTCCGAGATGTCATCCTTTTGTTTCAAGTACGGCATTGTCCTATCCCATTCATCCAACTATTATCCCCAAGGAAATGGTCTAGCTGAGTCAAGTAATAAAAACTTAATGACCATAATCAAGAAAATTGTGGGTGATAATAAAAAAGCTTGGGATAGCAAGATCAAGTTTGCATTATGAGCCGATCGAATCACAAAGAAAAGTTCAAACGGAAGGAGTCCTTTTGAACTTGTTTATGGCCTAGATGTCACCTTACCTGTCCACTTAAAGCTCCCAGTGTATCAGCTTCTCCAGACCTTTAGCTCAAATCAGGATGCCATTCAGAACAGAATCAACCAGTTGATCGAGTTAGATGAGAGTAGAAGAAATTCCCTTGACCAAAATATCAGAAATTCAGACAAAGTCAAGAGAACCTTTTGATAGATCTACCCAGCCTGGATCCTTTCAAGTAGGTGACACAGTATTGCGTTGGGACAAATGACGGGAGAAAGCTGGGAAACACAGAAAGTTTGACAGCTTATGGTTGGGGCCATATATCATTGATGAAGTAGCAGGAACAAATTCTTTCTATCTAAATGACCTAGAAGGAGAAAGATTAAGCATACCAGTGAATGGATTTCTCCTCAAGATGTTCTTCGTCGAGACGGTTTGATGCCTTTATTGGCATCGGTGGTTTCAGGGCCAATTTCTAAACCTTGCCTTGCATGTATTTTTAAATTTTATGTATCATATTATTGTATTAACGACATTGTTGTATTATAGATGTTTTGTACCATAGTACTAACCTTGAATTTTTTCTTTTGTATATTATTCTTGTAAAATATTGTTTTTTTGTACATCATAGACTAATTTTGTACATTAATATGCTTTTATAGTTGATTTATTTTATATACATGTTACTGACAAACTTTAATTGCTATGCAGGACCCAGAGATTTCGGAGTTCTCACATCCTCTTCTTTGATCAGAAGATTATTCAGAGCATGTGTCCCTAGATGGAGCCAGATGTTACCACCTAAGTTGTACTTAATGGTTTTTTATCAAGTGAGCCTGGTGAACCGGACAAAGATGATTTGTTCGGACTTCGGAAGACCTTCGGAAGTGATTCTGGGAAGTGCTTGTTGTACTATATCACATGTTCATACCCCATAGGGGAATTGTAATAAGATGTTCTAGCATGATAGTGTCTGTAAAAGACCCGGTCTCTTAGACTTTATTTGTCAATCTGATCAGCCCAGGGTGTTTTTTCCCTTGGTTATTATTGGTTGTTGAATAAACGACTGATAATTTCTGAGTTTTTCACTCAATACCTCCAAAGTTGGGGTGGTCGGCTTGGCATTTAGGCCTATTGAGGTTATTAGAGTCTATGTGTCAATGTATAAACATGCTAGGCATCATGGTCGAGTCATATGAACATGTCTAAGTCCCCCTAGGTTTTTAATTTTTTTAATTTTGTCAAGTTTTTAAAATTTTATTTTTTCCACAAAACTTAGGCTATTTTTTTATATTCTAATTGGAAAAATTGGTTTTGTAATAAAAGTGGGCTCAATAATCAGTTTCAGTCATGAGGGTGCTCATTTTCAAGCTAAGAGCACCATGTAAACCTATAGACCCACTATTTCCAAGTTTTGAGTGATTTTCCATCACTCAGGTTAGAAAGGCCCAAAAAATCAATTAGTGATTATTTTAATTGATAAATTGATGAATAATGGAGCAAATCCAAAATCCTAGATCAATGGATTCTCAACCGATTTGATTGAAATCAGTCTCATTGGCAGCAGATTAACCAGAGATTGCAATTCCTTGATTGAAGGAGGTGATCAGGGCAGATCTAGAGTTGAACTTCAGCCTCCTTTATGGAGAATTGCGCCCTCTCTCTCTCCTCCACATGTGTGGGCTCTTCTGGAAGCTCTGTGGTTGATGATTCAGTCAACAGGTTGATGTGTCAATTCAATCAGCCTTCCGATTGACAGTTAGGCTCAGTGGAAGCTCAGTTCAGGCATTGATGGACTCTCCTTCAGCTGCAGTTGTCTATCTCCTTGGGATTTTCGCCCCCTTTGGGCCGGGGTTTCAATTTTTTGTATAAATAAAGCATGGCTGCCTCCTTTTCGAGTTAGTGAGAGTTGGATTGAGGAGCTATTGCTGTTGTGATACTGTGTAATATCTTTTGCTATTGGAATAAAGTGAATCTTTGGAGGCCAAAACGGTGTAATGCTCTTATGTGTGTGGAATCAACATTGTCTTGCAGCTTTTTGTTGTTACTGGTGTCTCTCTCTCAATTTCTGCATTTGAATCTTGTCTGGCTTGAATGATTTAGCTGAATCAATAGGAGTATAGTTGGGCAAGTAAGATTACTTGTTTCTCAATATCTCATAGCATATATGTTTGAAGATTCAGGTTATACATGTTTAAATAAGTTTATTTGCATGTAATCCCTCTCTTTTTTTCATATATCTCTATCCAGATCTCATAAGGTTTTTGTGCAAGATTGTTTGTTAGTTTTTAGGTAGCAGGGGTTGGATGAACTGTGGATCTAGCTTGACTCCACTGGGCATCCGACTGTTTTGTGAAGGCATTGTCCTTCGGCATTCCACTAACTAGTCTTTTTTGCAGATCCATTCCAGCAACAAGCGCTCTTCTTTTCCTCTTCCTTCTTCAAATTTTTTAAAATCAGTCCGGTTACTTGTTTTGTAGCTTTAAAATTGTTTAGATCTATCAATTTCAGAATTCATTTTACATAGATCTTGTTGCCTTAAAGCTCATAAACTAGATCTCATTTCTAAAGAAATTTTACAAGCATTCTAGATCTAGTTTTAGGGAAAATTGTCATTTTTCAAGGCTGTGAAA
The DNA here is from genome assembly GCA_001517045.1 of Pseudotsuga menziesii. Taxonomy (NCBI): domain Eukaryota; kingdom Viridiplantae; phylum Streptophyta; class Pinopsida; order Pinales; family Pinaceae; genus Pseudotsuga; species Pseudotsuga menziesii. The sequence continues at coordinate 6,291 of LPNX010022462.1, forward strand.
GTAGATCTAAAGCTTGTTGAATGCATGGTTGTTTCCTTAGAATCTAAAAAGTTATATTCAGCAGTTTAAGTGCTTCATATTGGCTCCCCCAAAAGCAGGCCAAGATCCCAAGGAAAACTTGCTTTCCTTGGTTCTTTTTCTGCTTCTTTAAAAACTAGTTTTAACTTAGAATTTTTGGGTAAAAAGTGTGTTCATCCAAAAGTACTTTCAAAGTACTTTTTGGCATATTTAACTGTGATAAGTTTGCTGCTTTTTAGCAGGTATAATAGAAAAGAGGAGGAGGAGGTGTTGTCCGGAAAGCATTTTTGGACCATTCGAAACCCCCTAGGGGGTCTCCATCTTCCCAAAATTTCAAAATTTCGCAATTTGTAAACCTTTGGTCTCATTCCGTATAAGGACCAAGTGGAATAATTTTAGTTTGCTGATATTGCAATTTCTGCTAATAAAAAGAAAAATCTCTTCGAATAGGCTCTTTCGAGCCTATTCACCATCCCCCCTGGGGGAATTCGCGTTCGTGTCATATTTTACATTTTTTCATCTTTTTTCAATCTTGTGTAGTTCTAATCTGTAGGGGTAGTATACTTTGGTTTATAATCATTGTCATATTCCATATCTGGTGGCTTCAAAGTAATTTTAATACTTACCCCACGAGCCTCCTTTTGAGCCTAAAGGTGAAGAAAGGGTCGTGGTAGTCTGATTAGAAAATTGTGGTTTGCTTATTTGTTTATGCTTCATCTGCTATCATTAATTGTTTTAATAATCATAATAAAATCAACCCCTCCTTGATTCCCTGATTGAGGTCCACTTGGACCGAAAGAGGTTCCTGGAGGGGTTTCTTATTAATAAGAACACCTCTTTTAAAATTTTCTAAAAATAACGAAGACTCCAGTGTGTATGCTCTGTACTTGGCTGCGGTTCTTTCGATCAGTCAAGCTGCATCAAAAGCACTTGAGTGACTAGATTAATTAGTCTTCACCTCCCAAATTGACAAACCATTAGGCGAAAATCCAACGCCTCGAACAAACTGTAAGCGGTGGCAAAATACCAAAGGAGTGGGAACAACTGGAAAGTGACCTCGAGGCGCTGATCTCTGTCACACCCTGACGGGTGCGTTATACACAACAGTCTTCGAGACTCCGTTCCAACCCACAAACACCTTGCGGGTAGCCGTGAAAGTTCACTTTTAGACATACTCCAAGTACCCCTCAGGTATATCTGGAGTCCCCTTTTCGCCTAATTTAATTCATTCACATTCCACATTAATTTAAAATCTACCAAGAGACATTTGCAAAACATTCTTTCAAGCGCATGCAAGCACATTATTTTCTTTGTTGACTCCATTTAAGGCACTGGTGATTTATTTGATCAATTCTTTTGATTATATATATATATTGAGTGTCATTACTGTGCTTATCTGCTTTAAATCTTGCATCCTGTTATCTTTTGTTTCCACTGGTTAATTTCAAAACACTCCTAAACAACTTGATCAATATAACACCATCACACTAAGTAATTAGCCTTAGTAATTTAATAGGGTCTAACCCCTTGGCTTTGTTAGGACTTAGCCTGATTGGAGGAGTCAAGAACAAGGTGATAGCCTTGACTCGAGACTTGCCCCTAAGGACACACCGAGTGGCTTGAAGATTTCTGCCATGTAACCCAGGTGTGTGTGAAAGGCGGCAACAGTGGGTTTAGACAAAAATTGTTTTGGCAGCGCCGTTCTCTCTAATTGTGGTGGGTGGGTCCTTATTTGCATTCTCTGGCGGTGGTTGCATACATCTCTTACCAACGAGTGCATAGTTTTTGTGACCTAGGTTCACTCCCGCTTTGATACCATATTACGAAACCAAAGCAGTGAAAAACACTAGATAGGATTACACATGAGAGCTGAACAACACAACACATTATTATTATTTGACAGTATCGCCTTACATTGAGGGTCCTTGCTCTTATAAAGAGCTTGAGGGACCAAAACCCTAACATGAAAACCCTAATTTTAACCTAAAATCACTAAGGTGTCTGTATTACATTTGTAGCCTTATATCTAAACACAAAGTGCACAACCAATTCTCCATCAAGTCGATCCATCTTCATATCAAAATGAGCCCACTTCTGCATTGGCATGGCCCCTTGACAAGCATAATAAAGATACAACCCACAAACAAAACCCCACCAAAAGGCTTCAAGAATAAAAAAGTGATACAACAATGGACCCACGGTTACATAATGGAAGCGACAAACATAAGATGCTTTGGGCCCCAAAATCGAAGGCAGCTTCGACAGGTGAGACAAGGTCGGCTCCATGTGGCTTGGTATGCAAAGACAGCACCATCTCTTCCAAACACGTCACTCACTAAAATAGCCTTGGCACTGTGCCCTAGATTTTGAATGAAACCCACAAACTACATGCACCCATGACCTTTTGCATGCCAGGATCTAAACTGGCAACATTTTCTAGATGCTTAAGGATTGTCCTGTTCTAATTACGGAATGCCATTGTGGCTGGGATTGATTTTTGAGTCTTACTTCAACCTTCATCCTCTAATCCTGTTACAGAGGTGAAAATCTGTTCTGCTATCAACTGAAGGACCAGGCCAGATTCCCTTTCACTGCTCGTTTAAACTGTCGCATTAAATTTTGATTTATGGCACTGCTGTATAAATGAAAAGGAACACACAAACATGAACCAGGTCGATGCTGAGGAATAGTGCTGGCAATGATTGATAACTCTTTGCAAACAGCTGAGGCGATTGCTCCTTGCCAAACCCTATATCACATTGCAGGAGATGTTGCATTGCGTACTGCCCTTCAGATCATCAAGGTCAATTTCAAAAAGCTGGCTGATCAAGAGTCCAAATTATTTTTCGTAGAATTGAAACAAGATGCCTTGTTATCAACTCGTTGAGTTGACCATCAAACATACGCCCGATCCATGAGTTCTCGGATGTTGAAAAGACACACATGTTGACCTGTTGGGCTACTGCTGAGATCTGAAAACATTGGTAATGAAGCTGTGATTGTCATCCTTTCAATTTACTGCCCAATGGTGTCTTCGAAATGCAACCTTTCAGTGGACCTGGTTGTGCTCCAAGATTCTTGTATCCCTCCATAGTCTCCACCTTTACAACTATTCTGAGAATCGCTTCAGTATAACTTTAGGGTGGAGGTTGACACCATCTCTATCAATTCCAGGCATCTCCTTGACATCAAGAAGAAGATACAGATCACCAGCTGGGCCCCCTTTTGCCCCAGAATGTCTTTCGCCAGAAACTTGTAGAATAATGCCACCTCCCACACCTGGTGAGATTGATAGTTTTCTTGGATCGAACCCTACTATCTCCACCATTTCGATAACATGGATTAGTAATCAGAATCACCTTACCTTCACCTCTACATCTTGCACAAGTAGAACACTGTTTTTATTGAGACTTATGGTTGGTTCAGTGGACTGACTTTTCAGTGAGATTAGACTTTCCTTTTTATCAATTTTATGCTGTGAAAGATTTCCTTGGCAAGCTTGTTTGAAATCCATGACTTGCCCTTTGGATTAGATGCAACCACCATCTCATCACTGATCCTAATCATATAAATGCTGATCAAACACTTTGCTGGCTGGTACAGCAAGGTTTTCATTACTCGGATGGCCCTTTCATGGAGAGAAAATGCCTTTTGCTTGGGACCCAGAATTCACAACATAAGAGATCCTTTCCTTCATTTTGCTTGGCTGGAAATGCTTAGGAGTCAGGACAACATAGACCTGGAACTTGAGGCTGATCCTACCCAAATATTGCCCAAATTTGCTTCCTACATGCCCAGGTCTGCACAAGCTTGCTCAGATTCAAGTTTGCTGCTTGTTTCAAATTTTCAATCAATATATAAGGTGCTGAGACACACAGGTGATTGTCCATTTACTCTCCCATTGATGATCATCACAGCATGAACCTCCTACAGGAACGATAGGGCTGACAAGAGCTATAGCTTCTAACCAAAAGTTCAATGATTCCATCTTTAAGGGACCTGCAGCACTGTTTCCAGAGCTTGATACACTGCTGCCTAGATCCATTAAAATGCCAAATATTACAGCTTCCTCCTTTCCTAAGGTTTTGAGGCCTTGTTATCTGCCTGCCTGGAACATACCCCAATAGTACCACACTATCAGGTCCTCATAAATTGATTAAAAAGTCATCATAAGTGAAAATTATACCTTGTCACCCCCTTCCAAAATGGGGGTAACAAGTTGGAGGAAGAGCTATTGAGGTGACAGTGGATAGCTTTCTTGAAGGCACAAGACTAGCCACTTGATGCTTGGGACTTTACATCATTTAGGGGATGCTAGATTTTCTTGTAACATTTTGGCATCGTTGTTTGGGAAAATGTCCTTTCTTCCCAAAAATTTGTAGATCAACTACATTGTACGATGAGAGTACTTCCTTGTTGATGATTTTCTCTTCTTGGCACTTGATGGTTTGCTGTCTTGGAGGTGAAGAAAACTAGCAAATACTTGAAGAACTCAGTCAACTCCACCAGTTTTCTTGGGTATGAAGATTATGTGCATGTGATTTTGAGAATTCTGGTTTTGAAGAGAAGCCTTTGTATGCTAATAAAATGTTGGATGTATTTAATTCTTCATGTGATAAGAATGAGGTCAAATGATTTTTATTTTTATTTTTAAATTGATGAGCATAGTTTGGGAAAGAATCGTTGGAAATTATTTGGGAATTCAATGTATGACTCTGATGGGGATGATTTGGGGGAGGAAAATGCTGATTTTGAACCTTTTGGACAGCCATATGTAGGTGGTGTATTTTCAGAAATTTTAGATGTTAATTTATAACCATGTTTGCACCCTCATAATTTAGAAAATTTCCGGACTAATAATGTTAAGATTGCAGAAAATTTACAGCCAATAATTAAGAGAAGTTCCAGATTTTTTAGCATGACAGTGATGATGAAAGTGCTGGAAATTTCCGGCCATCTATGTCTTCAGATTTTTATGATTGTGCATGTGATCTTTCTGCTGAAAGTCATATTTTATGTGCAGAAAACTGCATGGACCAATAAAATATCGAGTTTAGATTTCATGACAATAATTTTGAAGCCATCTATTTTGAACAAAATTTTATTTTCAAATCTGAAATTTCATCTCATCATCCCCATGCTTGGTAGAAGACATTATTATTGGAATAGCCTACATCTTCAATGATTGAGGGTATTAATAACATTTTTCTTGTAGATTAGCCCATGGAGAGGCAATTAGAAGACATTGTACAGATCGATGAGGGGCTTCCATATTCATTTTTAGAACATTATATCAACCCTCTTCAACATTATATTGAGTTAGCATGTGCTGGAACATTCTATCCATGTTCAGATTTTTGTATTGGCTGCTGTTTATGTAATGTAATTTTTGCAGCCATGTAATAGAGGTTCCAGCATACATACGCTTTATTATCAATGTAACCTTGTTATGGATTGTTGCTACAAAAGCAACACAAGGGTAGAGTCCATGGCCTTGAGGAGTTGCTTGGGTGGCTGTAGTGGCTATTTGATTTCATTTAGCCTTTTGCTTCATCCTATGGTAGAGTATGGTAGGATGAATAAACTCAACACAAGTGAGCATTAGTTTATTTTTAAAGTTGGTTTTGGCATTTTTGAAGCCAAATTTTTGAGCTTTGGTTGATGTATAAAAATAAAACATGTAATAAGTATGTGGTGTTTAGGGATGTGTGTTGAGCCATCCTGTCACATTGTTTTGCTGCCTTTTGCTTCTTTGAGCTTTCTTGATAGGTCAACCATAGATTTCTAAGGTTCTCATGTACTCCCAATGAAAGTACATGTCCTCAATTGGAGTTGTTTATTGCACCTCATATTGTATGAGGTTTTATATTGGTTTTAGCTGGTATCTTGGAGCATTTTGATATAATTGGATGGTCTACATCTTCATGCAACTAATTCTCTTCTTCATGATGAATATTTGACGAAGATATTTGGTGAAGGATGGTCATTTCTCTATGGTGAATGGCCAAGTTGATGGTTGTTCTATGGTGGTATGCTTCTTTATGGAGTTGTGTCATTTTCTTGACATATGGATGCTTCCTATTGACTATATGTGAGGATGTTCTATTATTGGTGTCACTAGGAAGAGGATTGGTCCTTTTTGTTGAATGTGTGGTGGGAACATGCTTGATAGTAGATGGAAGACTTTTCTCTTGTCCCCTTTCCTTTGGTGTTGATGTGTTCTGGCAGTCAATGTTAGCAAAATTGGACCAATCATCAGACTGATGGACCCTAATGTTGAAATTTTACTTAAGCAATTATGTTTTAAACTTTTCAAACATTTAGAACATAAACATTCACTGCATGCATATAAGGATCACTAAAAGAATAACCATGCACAAAAAGACACAGATTTATCTTGGAAAATCCTCTTGGGGAAGAAAATTCAGTAAACTCTTCATTATAGATTCATTAACCAAGTACAATGTCAATACACTGAGGAGCTAAAGCTCTCTCATAGAAAGATACCCCAGGATAATAGATACACAAGAGAGAGATACATAATAAACTTCCCGATAGAATAGTCTTCCCAAGAACAAGAGAGATAACCTAAAAGATGTCTTCACATTGTTGATGCTGTTGCTTCTGCTCCTCTGGAGTTGCGCACTTGTTCACTTGAACTTGTGAATTGTGTGTGTTGCAAATGAGCCGACTTAAGTGAAGGGATGTAAGTGGTTTTCCCTATGGTCACTCATCTCGGTTCTGGTATCCGCATATGACTACTAAAACTAGGTCTAGAACGGACATGTGAGGTAGCTTCTACCATCGGGATGGAAGGTGCAATGTGACTAGTGCTCCCAAATCTCTCCGCATGGAAAGGAATAGGAATGCTAGGTTCAACTTCTGACTCGGCATGATGTGCCGGATCATGTGAAGGGATATCAGGCATGCCATAATGAACATGACTAGTGCTTGTGGGTTCATAATGAGTCTCATCGCCTGGTAACCAATACCAGTGACCTGTGAATGAGGGATCATAACCAGAATGTGAAGGTATTTTCGGTGAAGGATCATATACGGGAGTAGAATCTGCATCCCCAACCTCATGAGGTGGAGAAGACATATTAGGAATCTCATTCTCATGATCTCCCACCGTGTGTGAATCAATGTGAGAAGTAGTCTGCCTGGACTGTCTGTTTCTCTCTCCCAAAGGAGGAGGAGACGTGGAAGGCGGAAGTCCTGCTAAACGACGAGAATGGTGAAGTGCCGCACCCGAATCCACGACGACTCAAAAATGAAAAAGACTTGATATAATTACGCAAACCCTAGGCAAACTAGCGTGCACAGAGAATACACCTATAAAATGTAAATCCAAATCACAAGCTAACAAGGGTAGGATATGTGAGCTCCCGAACGAAGCAGGTATGTCTCACCTAGGAGAGGCTTGAGACTCCCATAAAAAACAAGCGAAGGTTCGTAACCAATTCTAGTGGCCCTTAGCTTCAACACATATAGCGACTGTGTTGTCCGACCCCTACCTGGCTAGGACACCTATAGAATAACCTTTGCGATGTACCCACTTGATAACCTAGTTAAGACAACTAAGGTCACCTCAATATAATCAATGCTCAGGTGGACAGTCGCAGGCAGGATTCACCGTATGGGCAAGTTTGCAAAGCTCGAAACTCTTGAAAGATCCCCCAGATATGAATACAATCCTGGAAATATCTTCAGTGCTACTCAGTTATGACCAGGGGTCATCCCAATCAATAACCACTCAAACTGCCTCATGCTTAACTCCATTGTAAGAGGAGGATCCTGAGAAACACTAATTATATAAAGGAATTTCACACTCTCACCTGGACAGACACATAAATGTTTCATTTAGTGGTCTTGGAGAATTTACTCACAATGAACTATTCCAAGACCCTAAAACCTAATCTTGTTGGTGCACACTATAAAAGAAAAGAGTGTAATTCATTTTATTATGCGTTTATTTTAATTGGCTTATTACTCAAAAGGAAAAATGGTCGTGCAACTAATGATGTTATGACGCAATCATTCCTATATGAAAATCTGACTAATACTTCTCCAAGCAAACCTAATGCAAGAACCATGCAAAATGCAAAATGCAACAATGCATAATGATGCAAAAAGCAAATGTTTTTGTATTTTTTGAATTAAAATGAGATAATAAAGAAAAAGTATGACTCTACAACCCCCAGACTCTGCAAGCACTATCAGACAGCACCCAAGCAAAGCACTAAGGTAAAAGAGATCTAATGCACTAATCTCAAAACAAATAGAAAATGAAATGACAAGAACATTTTCAAAAAATTCAAACTAAAAAGTGTCTCTGGTAAGAAACAGAGGTGTATACAGACTCCAAAAATCCAAACTCACCTAGCAACACTTAATCTTCCCCCAAAAGGAAAAACTCAGGGCATACGCGACTGTGTGCAGAAAAAACGCATATATACGCGGATATCCCAGTAAAAACCGCGTGTACACACGGCTATGAAGACAAAACTCACGTACAGGAAGAAAAAGAGATAAAAAAGAAGGTAAATAGACAAGCTGAGACAAAATTTACTCCTATCAGACACTACCAGACAAACATGCCTCAGACCCGACTCAGAAATAGAGAAATCAGAGCAATTCAAGAACATTGAATGCCGATAAAACCCCCAAAGGAAATGACTAGGAACTCCCCAGTATGGTCGCCAATTCTGTTACAGAGAAAACTTCCTATGGATTGGGGTACCACAACAGACATATTAACCAAAGAAATCAATCCTTTCCCATATGCAAGAGAAATAAAACATCTAACACTAAAGGATCTCGAAACATACCTTATTCCGGATGGTTAATGTAGATTACCGTTGAGCTTTTCCACTCTTGCTTGTATTAGCAATTTGCTCTCTCAACATTCAGCAAACAAGACAAGCATGCTATCTAATGGTGTTAGACCCGCTCTAGCATATATAATCAATAACATATAAGCATTTAAAGCATCCGTGGATTCAATATTCATTTAAATACACATTATTGGATAGGAAAAGATATTTCTATTAATATAAATCAGAGATTACAAAAGTGACAACCTCTGTCAGCATGTCTGCGAACCAGAGAAACTAAGTCCTCCACCTGGGCCTCCACCACTTCAATCCTCCATCTCTTGATAGCAAGCTTGGGAAGAACACAAAGTGCTCCAAGGGATAAAGGGATGCAGACTCAAGTATAAGCTCTGGTAACAATGGACTATAGTTTTCTTGCTCTTCAATTCCTCCCCCTTCAATGTATCCAAAAGGTTCCTTATATAGTGCTTCAATGGGGTAATGGAAGGTCAAATCTGAGCGATCTCAAGGAATATGGAAGGCCAAGAGACAAGTGACTCAGATCCACATCAAGGAAAACTCCAAAACTATTTGGCCTTTTGCACACATCTTGATGTATGCGGGTTTGAGGGTCATATCCGCGTATATACACGAGAATAGGTTTAAAAGTCGCGTATGGCAAATAATGCATGTTTTTAGGGATGATATTGGAAACATCAAAGGTATAAAAATGGTCCATGGGGTCCAAAGAGTCTGCAGAGGGACAAGGAAGGCCATAAATGTGTGATCCACCATGTGTGGTAAAATCAGCTGTAACAGGCATGGACAAGCAAATTTCCTAAAAGTTATAAGATTATTCAGAAGCACATGTACATCTTATTATTATTCGTATTTGTCACCATTATTATGAATAACCGATTTAAGTTTGGTTTTGATATACACCATTGGATAATTTATTACCTTGGATGCCTACATGATCATATGGATACAATTTCTCACATTTAGTTTGGGTACTTTGACTTGGTTAATCCAGCTGACCAAAGTCAACCACGGTTCCCAAGGAAATGGCTCAAAATACAACATGGTCTATATTTTTTCCAGACATGCCTAGGATCAATAGTGCGGTTTTAGTTTTGAAAGTTTGGCCCCGGTTCTCCTGAAAAGTGATTATTATCACTTTATTATTGGCCAAATGATCAAATTTTATTACAGATGTCAATATGTTGGGTTCTCCTAGAGCAGTGCAGTGTTCCAGAGGGTATGAGTAGTCACTTATACCATTCTTCTGTGTCTCCATATTAGCCATAGTAGTTATTTTTCCCTATCACCCTGGAAAGAGTTATGGTGGATTTATAATTTTCCATAGGTTGCACCAGCAAAAAATGAACTAGAGAAATCACTGAAAAAATTGATTTGGAATCATGGGTCAATGAAATGGCTTGGAATTTCAACAGATGATGTGTTTCAGCATACCATACAATCCTCCAGTAATTTTCAGTCAACAGATGTCCGAATTATTTTTATTTGGCTCAGCCAGTGAGGAGAGCCCCCCAAGGGGCACCCCTGCAACTTGGTGTTATCAACCCAAATGGCACTTCTCCATACGAGTGCCGACATTCCTTATGTTGGTACACAAAAAGACATCTTAGGATTGAATTTTTCCAAAACACTATAGATGGGCATGACTTGGTATGCATTTACCCTTGAACCAACTTGCCATATTATTTTTCTAAGTGTTGAGTTGCGTACGCGACTATCTCCATTGCAACTCACGTACGTACGCGACTATTTCCATTGACAACTCGTGTACTGTACGTGACTATCTACATTGCAACCCACGTACATCAGTGTACGCGGGTTTCCTTTAAAGCAACTTGCGTGTCATACGTGGGTTTCCTATATTAATAGTTGCGTACATCATGATTCAACATTAAAAATATAAAACACGATTAATGGAGATTAGTTGGGCCCTAATCATTAACTATCCTAACTGTTTCAACCTCCTCAACCTTCGAAACCACTCTATTTCCCAAAGTATAAATAGAGGCCTTGAGGAGGGCATTAATCAATCAAGATTGGAGAGAAAAGTTATGCTGGTGGTATATCTTTAGAAGTCTTGGAACAACAGAACTCAGAGTCCTTTGGTTGCAGAGGAGTCCTTGTCTCAGAAGCTGGGTTGTACTCTTATCTCATGCACTGATTGTTAATAAAGAGAATTCTTCTTCCAACATTGTGTTGAGTCTCTTTCATGTATCATGGTTAATGAATATTCTTGATTACGTACTAGATATATTGTTTATCTAACCTCTTATATATACATGTATAATATAGTACTTGGAGAATTTTCTTTTCACAAGTGAAGGAGGTGCATCCCTGGAAGCTTTAGAGAGAAGAGGAACAGAAGAAGATCAATCTTGGATCAACTGTTGGTAATTGGGTAAGTCAAGACTTTCTTCCTATTTTCTTTTTGTTCTCTATTAAAGCTGATTGTCTGCAAGGTTAGTAGTAAGTTGGTAACCGTAGAACCTAGGTTACAAGGGTGCTTAATCCTGAACAACAGAACTGGTGACTTTGTTGGGGAGTCCAGCCTGCTGTGTGTTAGTCCTGTAGATCCTTCCCCAGTCTTTGCTTTGATTCAGTGTGTGGTTTTATGTCTTGGTTTGTACTTCCAGTAGTGTTTTAGAGACCTTTATAATTTTTTCTCCTATAGGTGGGTCGCTGTGCTACATAGTCGCGTATAGAGGCTTGTATACATGGGTTGCAATATTTAACAGTCATGTATAGTTCGCGGGTTTCTCAACTAGACAGTCGCGTACATAACTTAACAACAAAATTTTGGGTAGGGTTGCTTGTCCCTATCCTTTTTTGATTTTGCCTTGCTTTGTGGTCTTCTAGTACTAGCATTTCACTATAGGTTTGAAAGCCCTGTCAACCATACTTCGTGCTTTTCAGTAAGCCCTTGAGTTTTTGTGGTTTGGATTTTCTTCTTTTTTAGTAATCTGAGGTGGATTATCTTGTTGGGTGATGGGTCCAAGTGCTGTGTATCTAAATCAATGATCAGGGTTCTAGGTACTGTGTACCCCATGCTATTGCCAAGTAGTTTCAGTTTGTCACTTGCCTTTTATTGATTTCAGTGGATTTCATTCATTGTGTCTTCCCAAGCTAGGTGTTTGCCAAGTTTCTTCCTTAGGTGGTTGATTTTTGGTTCTTATGAGTCTGCTATACTTCATTTTTCTTGCTTTATATAGTCTGATTATTCAAGCATAATCAAGAATTTTTGCATTTAGGTGCATAGTAATTTTTGAAGAGTTTCAAAAGTGAAAAGAAAATCATTGGAAACATTTGCATTTGAATTGCATATTCTAGTTTTATTTTCAGTTTTTGAATAAAATCTCAAAAATTACAAAAATAAGTCTTAGTTTTCTCTTTCCTAGTTGCAATTTCATTAGTTCATATTTATAGAAAATAAAAAAGAAAAAGAAGCTTTCTTTAAGTAGTTATAATTTGCTTTGGAATTCATTTTATACACCTATTTTACTTTTTTTATCAAGTCTATAATATCATAGTCATTCACGCCACTTTCCCTTTGACTAAGAACAAACCTTAAAATGAATGCCACAATTTAAAATTTATTAGTAAGTTTTGTTTTATAGGGTCATACACCTACTAGATTAGGCTAGACTTGTGGGCTAGGAAGTGTAAACTCCCCATAAGTACTTAAATTCAGACGTAGTTGGCCAATCGATAGGTAAATCCTTCTCTGTGTTGATAGCATCTGAGAATCTCATCTCAAATGGGAGTAAAGCACGAGGCCTCGTGGAGGCATTGGGTTGAGGAGATAACCCTCCGATTCCTTGTCAAAATGTAGACCAAGGTTTTTACACATATGGGGATTCTGTCTTAGACAGAGTTTCAGGCTTTGCTACCTTGCCCATGCATACAAATCAGGCTTGCGACTGTTGATATAGTTAAGGTAGCCTCTAGTCTCTTGGACATCTAGGGTTTATACACGGGTAAACTGGAAGGCTATTTTTGGTTCACCTTGGATGGGCTTGGAAGGTAACCCTTGTTGAAAGTGTAGGAGGGTGGTGGGTGATTCCTCTGCTTGTGCCTAAGAACCTCTTTAAGGACGCCAAGAAATTGTCTCTCAGCTTTCTTCAAGAAAGCATATCTTATACCCTTTGTGATTGTTGAGACTTTAGGAAATTTTGTAGTGATTGATCTGTGGTTTGTCTGCGTTTTTAGCCGATCTTAGGGTGTGAAGAGTCAAATTTACCGTTCATGGAGGACCAATCTATCAGAAAGTCACAAAGGTTGCAAAACCTTCCTCCGCTTATCACATTGGAACCTCCACCTCCCCCTCAAAGGCGGAGATTGGACATGGACGGTTCTTTCGAACCGTTAGGAGTTAGTGAAGTTCCGGGTGAACCAGAACTTGGGGAAAACCGTGTTAATTTAAACACAATTGAGATAGAAGACTTGTATGATGACGAGTTTGCAAGGAATTTTAATTCACCTCTAACTAACTTAAACGATCCAGTGATTATTCAGGTTCGTCCTTTCAATCCACCTGTGATTAGTGTCCCTTTGGGCAGAATAATGTCTACTACAAGAGAAAGTTCTTTTACTTCCACCTCCACCACCCCAGCTGAATAGGTGCCACCTTCCCTGGTAGGTACCCCTAGAACAAGTATACCTACTACACCATTAACTCCAACTAGCCAAGTGGTTCAACCACTGACTCCCACAAGTTTAGCAGGTGCTTCTGGTGGTATGGTCACTAGGATTCCTAGTGTACCTACAGTTCCTACTTCCTACGCACACACTGCTCAGAGTGGTCCTATAGGATCCTCAGCTTTTGTCCAGATTTTTCTTTGGAATGGGGGGCACATTCCCCCATCCACTCCATACGTAGGCCCAACACCCACATATGTAGGGGTGCAATTAGAAAACCCTAATCCTTATGGTTAAGGTTTGCAAACTCCGGTTTCAGCTCCATTCACGAGCTCTTCTTTTTTTCTTTTCAGCAGAGGGATACTTGCTCCTGTATTCGAAACCCCAGCTTCAACTGGGGCAGCTAGAACCTCATATACTGCACCACACATAAACAATCCATTGGCTTATGGATGGAATCCTTTCCAAAGAAACACAACCACTTCACAACCAGTAATAGGGGGTAACCCCACCTTCACATATGGGAATATGGGGCAAGTCCCTCTAATCCCCAAGCTGGTACTTTTAGTGCTTCGGTTAGACCTAAGCTCCCTTTCCTGGCAACGTTAAATTTTCCATATTTGTCGAAACTAATGAATGACCCGGTGAGACATAAGTCCTCTTGGCCACCCGTTCCTACCAAGCTGCCCTCGGATATCCTGAAATTCGAAGGAAAAGTTGGTGATGATCGAGGAGCTCATGTCACCACTTTCCATTTGTGGTGCTCTTCCAACTCACTGAATAAATATTTAGGTCAGTTGAGGCTATTCCAAAGAACTTTAACCAGTACTGCAGTAAAATGGTATATTGAATTTCCTTCTGCTACGTTTAACATTTTTTGGGACTTGGCTAATGTATTCCTTAGTCACTTCCAACTTCTTGTCTGATATGATTTCGGGACAGACTTGTTGTCTACCTTACAGCAGGACATGTCCACTCATATTTCAGATCACATCCAAGAGTGGAGAAGACAAAAGAGCCTTATCAAAACCATGATTCCTCCCGAGTTCTTATTAGAATGGTTCCTTAAATCCCTATTGCCATATATATCTAAGGATGTATCTACTTCGGGAATGACCAATAAGGAAGAAGCTATCCTCAGGACTCAACACCTAGATTTTATATATTCTCATTCTGGTATTTTATATGAGATCATTCCTGAGGCACCAAGGCCAACACACAATGTAGAGAAACCTAAGCCTGGACCCCATGCCGATAGTGTGGTTGGTTCTGTGAATTCTCCCACTGTAGAATCTTTGGCTAAACATATCCATCAGTTGTCTGTTAAACATTCTATGGTGGAGGTAGCAAAGGCTGCCCCCTCACCCCAAAATGAAAATGTTTTTACACAAACCTCTTAGAAGGGAAATCAGCAGCCTGGTGGGAAAAAGAAGAAAGGAAAAAAGGGTGAGGGAAACCAAAACAAGCAAAAACCCACAAACGATGCTGATGGGGGCAAAAAATAAAATAAGAAGGTGAAATTCCCATGTAAGTTGTGCCATGAAGATCACCTGACCCATCTATGTCCTCTTATGGAACAAGCTCAAAAGCTGTTAAAAGGCGAACAACCGACTGTCTTGAAGGGTCTTTTTCCCCAAGGACAAAATTCAGCTTCAGCTTCAAATGCAGCAGGGGGCATCCCAAATGGTCCTAACCCTAATTATATCAACATGGTTCGATTCGAGACTTTACTACAGACCAGGAACAAGAATTATGAAAAAGAGACCTCAGAGAAGGGTAAGTCAATAGGTGAAACTTCTAACCCTCTCACGATTGAGAAGCCTACCGAAATTATGCCCAAGATACCGAAAGGTGTCTTTAAGAAAACCTTGCACAATCCTAATGCTAGGGCTATAGCAAACTACTCTGTAGTTGAAGACTTAACCAAGATTCCTTGTGCAATGTTGGCTTTAGAGGTGTTATAGAGTTGTTCTGCCCAACGGGATGCACTCTTAGCATCCTTAGGAAGTATGGACTCATCGAGTCTCATGGCAAAATTTAGTTTGTTTGATGTCAAAATTTGCCTGCCATATCATGTAGCCTTATCGATAGATGTCATCCATGGTGGAAATACCATTGGAAGGGAAGTTGTTGATGAGGGTGCTTCTACATGTGTCATGTCCCTGTGTTGTTAGAAATCTCTTGGATCTCCAGAGATGGTTCCATTGAACATCCTACTTACTGCTTTCGACGGAAGATCATTTCGTCCACATGGTATCCTACCGGATTTTGAAATTAAGTTGGTAAGGAAAGCAGTGTCTGTTGAGGTAGAGGTGATTGATCCACCTTTAGATTATAACTTGCTCTTGGGGAGAAGTTGGACTTATGCCATGTCAGCTATTGCATTGACCGTTTTTTGGGTGCTAGTGTTTCCACACGAAGGGAAGTTGGTTATTGTAGCCCAACTCAGTTTTACTCGAAAAGGCCACATGGAAACTAACGAGTCCACCATACCATTGGTTTATCATGTTAGACCTGCTTCAGAGAGCTTAGGGGCTGGAATGTACGCATCATTGATGGGCACATTTGATATTCCAGCTCTGATTAATTATATAGGTTCTACTAGTGTAGGGAAGTCTATAGCAATGGTTGTTGATAGAACAAATCCTTGGGTTCTTCCTTCCCACCATGAACCTGAAGTGCCCTTATCGGCAGTGGAAGTATCTTATCAAGCTAATGTTCATACCACTGTTGATTCCATTTCGGTCCCTCTCACAGTCTCAGAGGAGCCGAAAGAAGCCTATTTTCCTACTTGGTCAGAGAACTCTTTGCATTCTAGATATTGCTTAGATATGGTTTTACCTGGTTTTACCTTCGGATGAAGCCATTCTGTAAGCCATGTGCGGATGAGATAAGATTTGCGAAGATCTTCACCATCGATCCTATTTTCTTCCAGAGTTGAGCAGGATCGAGAACCAGGAGTTCCATATGAGATTGGAAAGTGATGTTGATACGCCTATTAATCCCTTACCAAGGGAAGGAATATTTGTTGAGGGGAATATGGAAAACATTTCCGCTACAATTCCTATCAACATCTCTATAAATACAAACGTTGTGGAAAATGTACACATCGACGCAAATTGTTCTCCAAAAGAGATTGCGATCTATACAACATTGTTTAAGGAATTCTGCGATGTATTTTCCTGGTCATATGAGGAGATTCCAGGCATTGATCCATAAATAGTTGAGCAAGAAGTCCGAACATACCCTGATGGTAGACCCGTTCGACAAAAGTTGAGACCCGTCAACTTGCGTAAAGCAGTGGTGGTCAAGGCTGAAGTTGAGAAACTGCTAAAAGCTGGTTTCATTTATCCCATAACTTTGACAGAATGGGTATCCAACCCTGTTCCTATTGACAAAAAGTAAGGGACTATACATGTTTGTACTAACTTTTGAGATCTAAACAAAGGCTATCCTAAGGACAACTACCCCACACCATTTATAGATCAAATTATTGATGCTTGTGCAGGAAGTGAAGTCTTTTCGTTTATGGATGGTTTCTCCGAGTATAATCAAATCCAAATTAAACCGAACGACCAACATAAAACAACTTTTATTTGTCCTTGGGGTACCTTCACGTACAAGAAAATTCCCTTTAGATTGAAAAACGCAGAGGCAATCTTTTAGCAGGCAATGAATTTTTCCTTTCATGATATTAAAGCCATTGTCGAACCCTACCTTGATGATCTTCCAACACATTCTCGTAAGAGGATTGATCACCCAGATCACTTGCGTTTGATTTTTGAACGATGCAGATACTACAAAATTCGCTCGAATCCCCACAAGTGCGTTTTCTGTGTCGAGTTAGGGAGGCTGCTTGGATTCATTATTTACAACAAAGGCATTCAGGTGGATCCTTTGAAAGTTGAGGCCATCGTAAATCTGCCTCCTCATTCTATCAGGCAGCTTCAAAGCCTACAGGGTAAGTCCAATTTCCTTCGATGTTTTATTGTAAATTATGCCAAGATTACTAAAGGTTTCATGCGCCTGTTGAAACAGGACACCCCATTTGTATGGGATGAAATTGCACAACTTGCATTTGAGGCATTAAAAAAAGCTTTGTTGTCGGAATCATTATTACATCCGCCAGATTACTCTTAGGATTTTATATTGTATATGGCTGCATCTGAGTCAACCATAGGGGTAGTACTAGTCTAGGAGGATGATAAGCTCCAAGAGCATGTCATCTACTATCTCAGTCGTGCTTTATCTGGCCCTAAACTTAGGTATTCACACGTCGATAAGTTGGCCTTGGCAGCTATGTATGCTGTTTAGAGGTTGTGTCACTACATCTTACTGAGGACCACGATGGTAGTGGTGGATGTTAATCCTTTTCAATATTTTTTGTACCGATGGATAGTTGGAGGCAAATTCAACAAATGGATAGTCATTCTTCAAGAGTTTGACTTAGATTTTCAATCCACCAAATCCAAGAAATCCTTAGTTTTTGCTGAGCTCATTGCAGAATTTCCAGTAGAGGAAGATGTGGCCATTGAAGAAGACTCATTCCCAGATGAGCATATCTTTTTGATTTCCACCTCTGACCCCTGGTACAGAGATATACTTATCTATCTCCAGAATTTGAAGTACCCTGCAGCCTTCTCGCGGGAAGAGCGGCTTAAACTTCGCATGGATGCCTAGAACTACCTCATTATTGGAGATACTTTATATTGTAGGGGGGTAGATTCTGTTTTGCATCGATGTCTTACCCACGAAGAAGCAGAGACTGTCCTAAATGATGCCCATAGTGGAGCGTGTGGGTGTCATTTATCTGGGTTAGCAACGGCCCAGAAGATCTTACGTGCCGGTTATTTTTGGCCCACGATCTTTAAAGATTGTGTGGAAGCCGTGAAGCGCTATCATCCTTGTCAGCTTTACACAAAAAAGATGCAGTCACATCCCGCTCCGTTATTTCCCGTCATCTCAGTGGGCCCCTTCACGAAGTGGGGGATAGATTACATGACGTGCAACCCAGTCTCAACTCGGGGGCACAAACATATCAATGTCGCTATAGATTATTTCATGAAGTGGGCAGAGGCAATTCCCACCTTTAAAGCTGACGGGGACACTGCGGCTTTTTTCATTTTCAACCAAATTATCGCATGATTCGGTATCCCTAAAGAGATTGTCACTGACCATGGAAGTCATTTCCAAAATAGTATGATGACTGATTTGACCACTATGCTAGGGTTTAGGCAAGAACATTCATCTTCGTTCTATCCTCAAGCAAACGGTCAAGTTGATGCTGTAAATAAAACTTTGAAGACTATTCTCAAACGTACTATTAATGCAGCCTGTTCCAACTGGAAAATCATGCTGTATCCTACACTTTGGGCATATCAGACCAATGTGAAAACTACTACAGGGTTTTCTCCTTTCCAACTCGTTCACGGAGTGGAAGCAGTTACCCCGGCTGAATGTGAAATCCCATCCTTAAATATTGCTATTCATGTGTTACTTGATACGACTGAGCTAGAAGAAAGTTTATTACATTTAGAACATCTAGATGAGCAACGTAGAGATGCATTGACAATAAACAAAGCTCATAAAAATAGGGTAAAAAACCAATACGATAAATCGGTCAAGCCTCGGATTTTTTCTGAAGGGGAGCTTGTCTTGCTCTGGGATCAAGACAAAGAATCCATGAGGATAGGAAAGTTTAGGTCTATGTGGTTAGGACCTTATGTCGTGTCAAAGGTGTTGAAGAAGGGAGCATATGAATTGACATATTTCGAAGGGAATAAGCTACCTGAGCCTAGAAATGGGCTCTACTTGAAAAAGTACTATGCTTAGGCTTAGCGCTTTTTCCTGTATTTTATTATATGTATTTTTATGTACAATAGTTCATCGGTTTGTGTTTTTTATACCATCTACTGGTTGTTACAGATGTCTTCCGAGTGGTTCATAGGTTTCGCTGATGGCGCCAGTCGCCACACTTGTAATCTGGCTTAAGCCGCATGGGTCATTTACTCGCCCTCAGGATAGTTAGTTGTCTTGGGAGGCGCTTGCTTAGGTCCTACTACCAATAATGTGGTTGAATACAGGGCTATCATTGAGCTTTTAATGGATGCTTTGTCATGTGGTATCACTCAGCTGGAAGTTTGACTTGAATCTCAACTGGTGGTTTCCCAGCTCAATCGAGCTTATCAGGTGCGGAACCCTATTTTACTACGTCAGTTTATGCAAGTTAGGTTATTGGAAAGAAATTTTGAGTTTATTATATTCAATCATATTTCAAGAAATCAAAATTCATTAACTGATGCATATGCTAATTATATCTTGGATTGGCACTTAACACATTTTGCATAAAAATATACAGCAGACACATAACAAAACACTTGTAAATAAATCGACAATATATATATATATATATATATATATATATATATGTGAATATCTTTCCATATAGATAGGTCGAGTTTCTAATCCTCAGATCCAGTCATAACTATATAATATACAAAAAATATACAAAACATGGATCAAAGTCCATAAAATGCTCCTAAGTCTAAGGTTGACCACCCTGGTTACTTGGACCACCTTGGTCCCCCTGATCACCCTGATCACCCTGATCTCGGGCTTCTTCAACCTCCTAAGCTTCAGTAGCCTCAACGACATCAATATACACAAGTATTGATCTTGCTACGCACCTCATAAGGCATATCCAGACAGGTGGTATACCAACCACTAGTTCCTACATGACGTTAGGGATATGATCAATGCGTAAGGTAGGTACTCTCTGGGTAAGCCTGGACAGCATTCCCTCAAGAACCCTAATCAAACCCTGGTCCTCTCCCAACACAGGATGCACATACATGCGTGGATGCCCAACAGGGCGGATTGGTCCAATATCTGCATTTTGACATTTTAAAAGGATTAAAAACTCTTATACATATGTATATATCTTTATAATTAAAATTCATAAAAAATTTAAAATTTGAAAACAAGAATACCTGACTCTCCCCATGCTCCTCTAGGAGGGAGGATAAGGTCGGTATCACCTCGGAAATTTAACCTAGCATATGGAAACTGCTCCAAGACTGGTAACTGTCGCTCTCACCAAAAGTAGAAGTCGTCGTCGTATACGCTCTGGATCGATCCACAGCCTCCCTGGAAGACGAAGATTTCTCCCCACCTACTCAGTCTAGGATGACGAGGAGAACAAACTGGCAATGGTACTGCAGGACTCAAACTGGGCACCCTCTCAAAGAAAAAGGCTACCAATATGCTGGAATAACCAAAATTTTTCCGCCTGCCTCTTTTGCAGTCAGAGAGCTGCTTCCTCATTATCGGGATTACTCATTAGAGGAAATTTCAATTTAAAATGGGCCTTCCAAAAATAATACAAATTCCATGTCATCATGTATTAGCCAATCAAAATGATTTAAAACTAAAAAAGGGAGCACCTCTTAAACAATTTCTTAATATAAATTTTGGGATAGGTATCATAAAAAAAAACCTTTTTTTTTGTTCATATTTTCGACATATCTCCCTGTTTTTTTACTCAAATTTTGATCAGGAGATCTCATTGGATGCAGGATTATGTCATCATCACATTTTTTCAGGTATTTCATGTTTTTGGGGTAGAGGGGCCCATCAAAAGTATGTCGAGTGGGTACTCGTTGGATGCAGGATTTAACTCCACATCCAACGAGCTCTCTCGATCTAAATTTGAGTAAAAACACAGGGAGATATGTCGAAAACACGAACAAAAAAATATTTTTTTCTTTTCTTCCTCCAAAATTAAAAAATATTATTTTATTATTTTAACTATTGTTTTATTAATTTTCCTTAGGAGGCCCATTTTGAGTTGAAATTTCCTCTAATTCCTGAACACTAGTCATATAGAGCTCCCTGTATACAGTCCACCGCAAGTCTCATTTGATTTCGAGTTGCAAGGTGAAGTGATGATGACCCTGCAACCCTCATTATAGTGGTCGCCAATACCTGTAAGGGAAAGTTGTGAATATGAACAATAGGGATGCAACTACCCCTCTTTTGAGTGCCAGGAATGCAGTATATATTTATGTAGTTCTGCACACTTAGAAGGTCACCGCCTCTGCCAGTACCTTCCAAGTTCACCGGAGCTCCCCGTCATGATAAACCGGAGATAAAATAGACATCTTCCGAAGTAACCTCTAGAAACTCACCTTGAAGGTCAAACATACCAAGATCATGATCCTAATAGTTTATCAAAAACTCTAATAGGTGGACATTTGACCACATAGGTGAGGTACATAAGAATTTCAATAACCCGCTTTGCTGTAAAACATTTACCGTGGGGGCATCTTGTAGAGCTTCTTGGTCCATGTCTTCATGTTCCCTCTCCCTCCACTCAAGCACCATATTTCAATATAATAAACAAGCCATTTTAAACCATTAGATTCATATAAAAATTGATTTTTTGACCCTACACAATATTTTTCTACCTCGCGCATTGTAAGCGACTGTCCTTTGGACAAGTCGCGTACTATACGCGACTTTCCTTCGGGAAACCCATGTACAGAACGCGTGTACACGACTGTTGATATACCATACCCGCGTACACAACGTTCATGCTTTGAGGGCGTTGGAAAATATAAAAATTGGGCCAAAAATTGAAATTTGCTTGGATCAAATGAAAGAGCATGGAGTGTAGTTTTACCTGGCACTTGCGGTTTCGAGAATTGTCCACTGAGCCGTCCACACCAAGCAATCAAAGGTAGAGATAAAACTTGTCTATTTTGGGTAAAAATCAAATGGTGAGTTTTTGATTTATATTTTGAACTATTTATAGAAAAATTATTTTCAAAGTGGGTTTTTTCCCTATAGTTCATATTTTTTATAAATCAAACTAATGCCATATCTTTTTCTTCAATGTGACAGGTCTATGGTCGTTTAAAGTTGTTTTTTCGTTCATATAGGATGGTTTTTGGTCATTTCACATGCATTTTGCATTTATACCTAATCCATCTTAATCCTAGCATTAACACTTCGACCACGGACTATGGTATCTTTAACCATTAGTTCCTCGTTTATACCATTGTTCTTCTGTGGATAGGACTTTCCTCCCATGAATATCCTCATTTAGAACCTACTTATTGTCTTTCGATACTCATGCTGCAGCTGTCATAGGTTTGTTAAATTTTCATATGCTAAGCTAGATCATTAGTATTTCATTTCGATTTCATAACAAAAGCATATAAACAGGATCACTGAAAGATAGACAAGCACAACCATACAAAAGGAGAACACAAAGATTTATCCTAGGAAAACCCTAAAGGGAAAAACCCAGCACAAGCTTTCTCAATATAGATGCCCCAAAAGATAAAAGATAAAACCAACAAGGAGATCAAATCCTGATCCTCCTCCTTCTCCAACTACTTCTCTTCTCCACTAATGCGCTACACA